>JANSTQ010008569.1:5339-16752 GCA_026167885.1 Bergia puertoricense | reverse complement strand
TCAATTATTCAAATCTTGTGGTGTGTCTGAGTATTTTAATGTGAAAATAACAGCAACGCTTGCTGCAGTTAATGCAAGACAGTTAAACTTATCCTTTCAACAGGGTGTCTCTAGCCGACAGTGTGCGTTGTTAAAGAGTCATTTTACAGGTGAGGAAGCACACTCAAGAGTATCGAACTTTGGTAAGAAGAAGTGGAAAAAATATTCTAATCAACTCTATTATCACTCAAGACAAAATATGGCAAATGATACACTCCTGTTAACCGTCGAAATTAGAGCAATTGAAGCAATGGGGTACACGGGCAACTTTCCAGACTCCGCTTTTAAGGAGGAAGGTGTGTCAGTAACGACGAGACTGAGAATAAATCTAACAACTATTATGCAGATCCTAATAAAGAACCAAATGATGAATAACAAACAGCATCACTCTTTCAACAAGCACTTAAAGAACTCAAAGAGTATGATCAAAGAAAGGAAGCGGAAGAACGTGAAAAACTAGTAACGTATTTTGTAAGCATACGGATACCATAGCAGAAGATGAGATCATTGTTTGTACCTCTTGTGGAGAACAACTAAAATCTAGTGTACTTCTACAATGGGGGAACTTCTCGCCGGTTTATCGCTCCAAAAAGCTTCAAATCGCGCACAGAACACACAGAACAAACAATAAGCAAATACCTTGAGATAAGCAAACTCTATTTCAATTCAACTAGCAGTTATTTGGAAATTTGGATAAACGATTAAATTTCCCATACAAAGTCTTATAATACGTAAGAGTCTAGCACAGAGCGTACTCAAAAACACGAATTACAAGCTTGGGCTGCCTGTGGTTCAATCGAGACGAACCAACTCTTGTTTAGTGAATATCATTGAACAAATTGGTGAAAAATTTAAGGACTATTTTTTTGATAATTGTGTGAAAATAGGTCGAACAGAACTTCACCGAGCGGAGCTTAAGAACGTTGCTTACTGTTTGTATTGAAAGAAAGAAAAAGTAAAGAAAGGTGGCAAAATAGTACTTCAAAAAGTATAAGGAACAGGCCCAGTTCTCTACGCTAAATGATCGTATGAAACCAAAGGGAGGAAAGGAGGGAAAAATCTTGTCGAATTGTAATGAAATGGATGATGTGACTAGTACGAATGACGCTGGACAAAATATAAACCCCCTAGATTTCCTTAACACTTAATGCTTTCCCAAAGCAGTGATCAAGATTGAATCCATATATATGGACAAAAGATCTCATTACAAATAAAAATTCATGAAGCAAATGTTCAGCAGTTAGAAACATTAGCAACAGAAGGCTCTTGTGTCAACCACGAGAAAAGACACAGACTGAAAGTGAAGGCGAAGACGATATACTTGATATACGCGCGATAGCTGAATTTCAAGACGGTAAACTTGGTGAGACCTTAAGACACGTCACTGTCAGATGAAAGTGGATGATTTAGAATATTAATGAAATTTGCGTTTTGGCCTAAAACCCGCCAATTAAAACTACTCTTGTAGGTTCCAATGGAGCATTTGTTGAATCATTGTTATTGTCAGTGCAGGGAAAAATATTAGAATATTTACTGATTTTTGAAGCCTTCATCATGGAAAGTACAAAGGCTCCGCAGGCTTAATTCCTTCATATATAAACGCGCCATATGGACAACAACTGTTTATTTTTAAGCCAATGAAAATTCCGTTTTCTATGATAATAAGCCAGCTGACAAATGTAAAAATATGCCTTGTGGGCTGGCTAAGACCGCACTTGAAGAAAACCTTTACAAGTACCCAAGCTCGAAAGACGTATGAAAATAGCATCGATTAATATTTTGCTGAGCTACGTATATGAAAAAAACGGTGAGGCAAGAAAGGCGTTAGCAAAATATGCTTCGATTTCATTCGTACATTGTTGTTTCTCCCTTAGAAAAGGGAATCGTTGTCTTTGGTTATTTGTTTAAGCTTTAACATATTAAAGCAGATACACGTTGAAGGAAAATTTTTAATTTCTATCTGTCGTGTTGAGCTGAGCTATACTTCTGAGATGAAGGTTAGGTAACCTAAATATTATTTCTAGTTGCAATTTCTCTCCGTTTCAGCAGAAAGTTATTGTCTCTGTTAAATCTGTTTTAGTAGTATCATCAGAGTGATCCTTAATTACTTCAATTATTTTTCGTGTTGTTGTCTCTCCCTCTGAGCAGAGAATTATTGTCTGGGTTAGATCTGTTAATATGTATCATCGTAGTGACACTCAAAAAGAATGTATTCAAGACATGAAATTGTTAGCTGTTAAAACGTTACAACGCTCTAGTTACGAAGACTGACAGCAGTAAAAATATTCCTTGTAAGCCAGCAGACCGGCATTAGAGTAAAGCTTTTCAACACTGTCTAAGCTCCAAAGATGTCTTACAATAGCATCGTCATTTTTTGCTGAGCTACGCTTCTGATAGGAAAGTCAGGTAAGGGAAGCTAAGAACAATTACTTCAATTCCTTTTTGTGCTTCTGTCTTTCCCTTAGGTGGGTTATCTTTTGAAATTTTTAGGACAAATTCGCCTTTCTATACGTCGGGTTTTAGCTGAGCTACTCGTATGAGAGGAAAGTGAGGTAAGAAAAGATTGAGAACAAACCTCAATTTCATTTCGTTTTGCACTTTCTCTCTCCGTTTGAGTAGAAAGTTATTATATGTGTTTATAGATCTGTTTTAGTTGTTCATCGGAGTGACACTTACAAATAATGTGATCAAAACATGAAATTGTTAGTATTGGTAAAATGTTAGAATTCTCAGGTATTCACCAACTTATTTACACGTTTTGTGTTCCAGCTGATCATTTGAAACTTTCTTCTCTTGCGGAACTGAATCATTAAAACTCACATCAACTAAACTGACAGAATCTCCGTGGCTGTACCGAGCTTGACAAAGCGTATAAAATGTATCGTGAGTTTAACAAAACTATTTTTATCGCAGTTTTTGAGCTGAAAATTATTTTTGTGCACTGCTAACTTATTTCAGCTGCTGGGTTTCAACTCTATGACTGAAATTATTATTGAATTAGAACAGGTGTTGATTTGGTATATTAAGAAAATTTAGCCAATTCTATTAATGCTGATTCAACTAAATAAACACAGCAAGAAATGGAGATCACACAGAAGTATCTTCGTTTTATAGACTCTATAGAAAGGGTAAAAGGAAATTGTGTATTTTTTCTTTCCTCGAAGACGCAGGCTTGTTTTATGGTAAAGTTAAAACTATGTGTTGATATTGCAGAACATATTTATATAAAACGATTTACCGCTTTTTAGCAGAGATATTCAGCAATGGCTATGAAATACAGAGGTAATTTTTATACTGCGCCAAGTTACCCAATATCCTTCGAGTGAGTCATTAGTTGCTGGAAGACAACGAAAACTCATCTTAAGTTTCTTAATACTGTTTTATTGAATGAAGAACTTCGGCGAGTGAATACAGCTTCTACGCTGCAACAAAACTAACATTTACGGAATTTCAACATACGAGTAAAATCTAAATGCACAGAAAATATAATGGAACAAACTGTTCTGAAAGAGTCCTGTACACCTTTTCTCCAGTTACAGACTAAGTCAGGTCGTTGTTAGATTAAGATTAAGTGTTTCTGATTGACATTTTGTAGGAAACTGCCGTTCTCAAATCATATTTTTCGTCCAATGAAGCAGGAGCAAGCCAGTCAACAAGAAGACGGTAGTCGCATTTCAAGCCAGTAGCACAACCACACGACTTATGATTTAATTGCGACACTGTTATGAAAGCATTAAATTTGTATCCAACATGTTGGTTGTTGTTGTATTCGTTTGTACACTCTGCGCCCAACAAAATCCAGCACTTTACAATAGGGCAACATTTGGAAATTTCAACTCTTCAACATCCATGATATAAAAATGCTGTTGAGTACAGAGAAGATACTAAAAAGATTAAGATATAAAATTGATTATTGAACATTGCTGACACAGCCTCGCCTCCATGATTACAGACAGAAAGAATGTTTAATAAGTGATTGTAGCAAAACATTTCAAGATCAACTATAACATTGCTCAATTCACCAAATTGGTTCTAGTTTGCATTTCAAAGTCAAATTACACAGAGCCGCTGGCGACAGTCTTGATTTTAAAAAGATGAGCCATTCTAACTGTATAGACAAACTATCGTCTCGAAAATCACTTTCAAATTGAAAATTTGACATTGAGAAAAAGTTTTAAAAATTGTCGGTTGACGTTTGGCAGTCTGTGAGGAATGGTTGATTGTGAAAATTTGCATAATCTATTTTTTAAAAAGTAAGACGGTGTACATTTAATTTATAAGGCATTGAATTGGTTTTTTGATGATCCCATCGGAAGTATTTGAAAGGGACTGTTACAAAAAAGGTAAAAAGATCACCTTTGCTGAAAAACTTTCTTTGTTGATCAACGAAACAGCTGAAGGCGCAACGAAAGGAGACCAGACAAGCGAGAGAGACCATCATTTAGCAAATATATCAATGAACCAGTACCGTTTCCTCATCTCTTGATTCGTATGATAATTTTCTTATATATTATATATTCTGCAACAGAATTAAATAAATAATAATACTCAACATTTAAATGATGCTTCCCCCGAGGAACATCGTAAATTTACAGTTGAAGTTGTTAGTGGACTCTGTTATTTTTGCAGTTTAATTCTTTATAAATATGGTTTCAATGTAAAAACAAGCCCTTTAATTTGCCTAAACTATAAGATTGATGTTGCGGCGCAGCACGACACAAAAAAGGGTTCCTTTAGTAAAATTATCGCCACCTTGACCTAACTTAATTTAATATATTTACTGCATAAATTTTATTAGTTGTTCGAAAGTCTGCTTTTCACTCACCCTGATACAAAAGATAAAAACGTTTGGTGCACTTTATTTTTTTTTTTACCTTACATCAAATTTTAGAGAAAGCCGATTTGGTTTGAACTGTGTCTTGTGAAAAACCAGCACTTCTGTTGAGTGTTGTCGGCATCACTAAACACTTATACTATCAGCACAATTAAAAGAGTGCATCATAATTAACATTGTCATAAAAATAATATTTTAATCAGCTTGGCGACCGGGACAAATTGTTCCTAGTAAGAGCAAACTCTAAAGACTTGTTAAATATTATCCACTGCGTTTGAGAAAAGCTACGCTTTCTTACAGGACCTGAGTGACATAAGGAAGGAGTAAAAACAATTACGCAATTTTAATTCTTTTTGTTGCAGAGTTTTTACTGTTGGTAAACCATTAGAAGCTACGAAATATTCCTCAACTTCCGTACGCGCTGTCCGTTGGTTTATGTTTAATCAACTTGCAATTGCTGCCTTAGTGAAAAAGGAATCATCTCGATTCAACTGAACCGGTCACATCTCTATGCCCACCCCATTGTCACTAACAAGACATCTTACTTACACACAGCGTTGATGCAAATCTAATCAAAAACTATTTTCACCATTCTTACACTGACAGAACAAGCTTTATCGTTGCTGTTTTATTGCTGCCATTTTTGGATTTTTAAGGACCTTTCAAAACAGAGAAACTCTGTTTCTGCTGCATTATGGCGAAACTGAACTGCGTTGTTTTGCATACTGCTACAATTAGAAAAACGTATAATAGAATCGCATTGTCCGCGATGTAACTGAAATACTTAAATAATGTCATTTCATAAGCTCAAAAGATTTTAATTACAAAAATAGGTGTCTTTTCCTTGATTTCCACTAGTGTTTGTGATCGTTTGTTACTCAGTTTTATCGACATCTCGTTTTCCAAAAGACCTTATGTACAAAAATTCCAATCGGCCAAACCATTTAGGGAGAGCTTCTTGTTGTTTTGATATAATTTTATAAATATTATATGAGAGTCAGACCATTTGATACCTTGTTGGTTCAATTGGAACCATTTTTGAACGAGAAGTCAGTTCAGGCAATAAAATGCGAGACAACCAGACAAAATTGCCAAAAATTTACCAGCTTCGAGAAAGCCACTCAACTGCCAAGGTCACATTCATAGCGATGGAGCAACAAGTCGTGTACATTCGGCAAATTGAACTTTTAAGGCTAGTTCACACTAGAGACACAGATGCAGACGCAAGAAAAATGAAAATTTCCTTTTTCTTGCACACGCCTTGCGTTTGCGTCTGCGCTTGCTTCACTAATTTTCTAGCTCTTTTCACGGTTCCTGAAAAGTAACCAAGCCTTTGCCTGCCATCGAGGCGAAGGTTGACTTTGCATTAATATAAAGCCTCGCTACCTTTGACATACAAATAATTGATATTATTATGCTAACCAGTTTCACATCTCTAACAACATCAGGTCAACGTTCGCCTTGTAGCCAGACAAAGGCTTGGTTACTTTTCAGGAACCGTGAAAAGGGCTATTTTATAGTGTGAATGGAACTGAAGCAAGGGCAGACGCAGACGCAAGCCACTTTGTAAAACAGAGACAATCACGCATGCGCACCCTCTTTGCTTGCGTCGCTTGCTTCACTCACATCCCTAGTGTGAATGCTCTTGCGCTTGTGTCTACGTCTGCGTTTGCTTCTCTAGTGTGAACAGGTCTTAAAGTGTACATCAAGAAAGTACTCCTTTGCTTTAAGCTATCGTTTGCCCATTCTCCTCTCGTCTCTAATCACGGAGTATTTTACGAACTTGTTCATTTTGTGCCTTATTTGAGTTCTGTAGATTTTGTAACTTTTGAATCAACACGTAACAATGAAATCAATTGAGAATGAAATCAAACTTTTGCTCTACTGTAGCAAAAGCGGAGTCTACAAAAATTTCAAATCTTCTTCTGCAGTGCAAATAATTTGAAAGGGTAATTTATCTGCGACAGTTAACTTATTTTCGGGGCTGTAATTCACAACTAGTTCAGTTATCCAGTGGTTAAAAAGTTAGACGACCGACCATGAGCTCAGGGTAGCTTTACCTGGTGGATAGAGGTTGGATAGCGTTATCAAACTGATGCAAGTCAATATATTTTATCTGCTGGATAGCGATTTATCCGCTGGATAAGACTTATGCAGTCTTTGAACAACCGAGCCCAGAATGTTTCTATGCACTGTACAACTTGCATGCAGAAAGGCGCTATCGGCAGTTTACGCGATGGCTGACGCGTCGAAATACTGATCCTGGCTAACAATAACACACTTATTAAGCTTAGAATTGATTATTTTACGCTTAATTTTTATAGTGTGGGACTTTCATTGTTCGTCCGGTATCACAGGCCTCAGAAATTTGCTTGGTTTTCTCTCCCGTTTCGCAATCGCTATTGCATCGAACACGAGATGTCAAAACATCACATGTTCTGCTTTACATGGGTGGGGGGATGGGAAAATAATGCAATGAAAATAAACAAAAGCAAAAACAAACATTGCACGAAAAAAAAAGAAATAAAGAATATATAGAATAAGTATAAAAGAAATAGCTTCAATTCAATTTAAATGGAATAATAGTAGAGTATGTTGGTCTCTTCTTCCCTTACCCCCCTTGGATTTATTTGTCACACGTGCCAAAATCGCGCCCACAAAATGGTTGTTGAAGAGGCGCCGACTTAAAAGCTATTTAGCGCATGCGCGCAAATAGCTTCAAAATCTGCACTTTTGCTCCTGGCTCTTTGCCAGCTGTTTGTTTAATTTATGACGCACGCAATGTTATGGAAGGCTTGTTTTTTGATAAGATTAAAACAATGTGCTGATACTGCATTACTTACTTACTTACTTACTTACTTACTTACTTACTTGTATGAAGAGGTTTCACAACTTCTTAGCATAAATATTCAGTAATGGCTATGGAATATGGCGTTAATGTTTTACTGTGCTATGTTTCCCTAAACACTTTTTTGTAGCCTTCATCGCAGACTCTCGATACCTCCGGTATTGTCAGTCTGCGAAATAGCGCACAAAAGCTGTGCTACACAGTTTAGTGTATCCGCTTTTGATTGGCTGGTTTCCTACACGTCGGCGACAGTGAGTGAGAGCAAGAGGAAGAACAACAGCAAGAGAAATAAAAAAGCAGCAAGAGAAACATCAGTAACAACAACAATAATGTTAATGATCACAGTAATAACAACATTATCAATAATACTAAAAACAACAATGGCCGAATTTAAATTAGAGACGAATTATCCGTCTGAGACGATTTATCCTTCTGAGACGTATAGTTCGTCTAGACATAAATCCGGTGTTAAGACGAATTATGGGCCAAACCTTCTGGTTGGTAGTCAGAGATCTTACCAACTGTGCTAGCCTCACACACACAAGTGGTACAAATGCAAATACTTTGTGGGGCACAGAAACAAACCACTGCTCCAATTGCTCTTACAAAGGACGATCTACAGAATGTGGCAGATCAGCTGATAAAAACATTTACAGTGCCTTGGAAAATCGTGAGCCCACTGCTTTCTCATTCAGAGATCTTTCTGAGTCTTCAAAACCGGCAACCCCCCGTTCCAAATATCGGTCGAGTGAAAACTGTACTTAAACATCTTAACCCAAGGAAAACAACAAGATGCGACGGTGCGCCGGTGCGCCGGCTTGATTGCCGAAGAAGTTCCATGAGGAGCTAGCACCAGTTGTGCATGATATAACCTGTGCCAGTATTCAACAATGCAAGTAACCTACGGTACTTATATAAAAAGACTTGCCACTTTTTACCAGATATATTCAGTAACGGCAGAGTAAGCTTCATCAGTGCTGTTTCATTGCGGCCACCTTTGAATTTTTAAGAGCCTTTCAAAAGAGAAAAGCTCTGTTTTTGCTGCATTGTAGCAAGACTGAACCGGATTGTTTCGCCGAGCTACAGTTACAAAAAGTATAATAGAATTCCATCCTCCGCGATGTAACTGAAATTCTTAAAACAATGAGCCATTGCACACTCGGCTATATTCTGTCATTTCATAATCTCAAAAGATTTTAGTTACAAAACTAAGCGTCTTTTCCTTCATTTTCACTGATGTTTTTGAACGTTTGTTACTCCGTTTTATCGATATCTTGTTTTCCAGAAGATCCTGAGCATAAAAATACTAATCGGTCAATCCATTTTAGGAAGAGTTTCTTGGTGCCTTAATATAAGTACAGTAGGAGGGCCAAACCATCTAATATTTTGTAGGTTCAAATGGAGCCTTTTTCGAACGAAAAGTCAGTCCAGGGAAAAAATATTAAAACGTTTTGAATCTTTCATCGTGACAAGTAAAGAGGTTCCGCAAGCTTTACTTCCTTCATAAACACGCCGGATGGACAACAACTATTTATTCTTAAACCAATGAAAACTCCGTTTTCTATGATAATCAGCCAGTTTGATTTTCATTGGCTCTAAACTAAAGACTGACAATTGTTAAAAGACGCCTTGTGGGCTGGTACACCACACTTGAAGAAAACCCTTACACTGAAGTACCTAAGCTCGAAAGACGTATGAAAACAGCATCGATTTCAATTTTGCTGAGCTACGTATCTGAGAGAACAGTGAGGTATGAAACGCCTTAGCACAATATACTTCGATTTCATTTCGTATATTGTTGTCTCTCCCTCAGAAAGAGAATCGCTGTCTTGGGTTATTTGTTTAAGCTTTAAGATCTTAAAGCAGATGCACCTTGAAGGGACATATTATAATTTGTATCTGTCGTGTTTGAGCTGAGCTTAATACTTCTGAGATGAAAGTTAGGTAACCTACATTATATTTCTTGTTGCACTTTGTCTCCCCGTTTCAGTAGAAAGTTATTGTCTCTGTTAAATCTGTTT
This sequence comes from Bergia puertoricense, assembly GCA_026167885.1. Lineage (NCBI taxonomy): Eukaryota > Metazoa > Cnidaria > Anthozoa > Zoantharia > Parazoanthidae > Bergia > Bergia puertoricense. The sequence continues at coordinate 7,010 of JANSTQ010008569.1, read as the reverse complement.
CAAATATATCATCAGAGTGACACTTAATTCAATTACTATTTGTGTTGTTGCCTCTCCCTTGGAGTACAGAATTATTGTCTGGGTTGGATCTGTTTATATGCATCATCGGAGTGACACTTAGAAAGAATGTATTCAAGACATGACATTGCTAGTGTTGGCAAAATCTTACAACTCTCAAGTATTGACCATCTTGTAACTCTCAAGTTTTCACCAACTTGTGCACACGCCTTGCGTTCGAGATGATCACTTGAAACTTTCCTCTCTTGTGGAACTGAAATAGGTTCTCAGAATTTCCTTGTGCTCGGCCTATATAGCTGTCAGTCAACCGAGTCTAACAAAGCACGCAAAAGTTAACGCGATTTTATCAAAATACTTTTATCAAATAGTTTTTATGTTCAATAATTAAATCATAGCTCTCATAACTTATTACAACCTGCTGGGTTTTAATTTTATAACTAAAGTTAATGTATTTAATTTGTTATATCACACTTTTTTCAAAATATCTTCCTTAGAAGTTTAAAGAAAAAGTTGTTTTTGAAATACATCGACTGGAGGTAAAACGTTGACGGTTCAGTATTTATACGTTTTTCCCGTAAACGGCCGGTTGGGAAGCAAGTAACTACAATTCCTTTGCACAAACTACGTGTGGGTATAGTTAAAATTTTGAAAATAATTTGCTATTTTTGATCAGGAAAAAATGTTTATGAAAGGGGTGTTAAAATGGTCGGATTTCAAGATTATTAAATTATATTTCTGGACCAATGAATTGGTTGACAACGGAACGAAAGGTGGCGTAGGGGAATAAACAGGAAAGTTTACAAATAGAACTTTTTAAATCACAATAGATAATTAATTTAATTTCAAAAAATTAGTAGGATTCAATCGAAAAATGCTTGCCTACATTAATACTCCAACCTTATTACTTGTTCCTTAACCAATAGATTTTAAAAGATTTGTTAACTGCAGCCACGTTATTCGTCAATCTCACTTGTTTTTGAGAAATTTAAACCATATTTGCATTGCAAAAAATAGCCGAAGCAAATGAAGTATAATTAGATATTTCTCTCGCCATACTAATCTTCTGTTGCAATAAGTTGGGTCTGAGCACTGAAATGTATTTTTATAATTTTTATTACTTGAAAAAAACGAGCAAAAAAGTCAATGACACCAACTGACAGCAAAATCAATTAACAGCGCGCAGTTGCAATGGAGGCAAGGACACAACACTCCAGAGACATCGTATCGACCTCCGATCGACCATCTTGTTAAGCGGGAAAACAACGCATATCACCTGCTATTTCTTTTTATATTTAATCGTAAGTCTGATAAGTAGGGCAATTTATCGAAACTTTATGTATATGAAATCTAAACCAACCTGATCACTCACCCTTACATAAGAACAGCATAGTCAATTTCAGCAAAAAAACTATATAATATAACTGTTTTTAATTTTGCACATAGTGAAAAGTTAATAATTATCTTTATCATTGTCATTATCATTATCATCGTTATTGCCATTGTGAGATGTCAATTTCATCGTCATTGCCATTGCCATTGCCATTACCATTACCACTATCATTATCATTACCATTACCATTACCATTACCATTATCATTGTTATTGCCATTGTAAAATTTCAATGTCATCGTCATTGTCATCGTATTTGTTATT
>JANSTQ010008459.1:0-16757 GCA_026167885.1 Bergia puertoricense | reverse complement strand
TGGTCACTACCACATTGTCAACAACAAGGCAACATCCTCTTATAATAAGGAACACCGGCAGTAAATGGATCTTTAAGGTGAGAAAGAACAGGATTTTGGACTTTTTTTTAACCACTGAACTGCCTTTAATCAACACCAATTGCCAAAACAATATCTTTCATAAATCTCATGATTTTCTCCTAAATCTCATGACATTTTTTGGTGAAACTCACAATTTTTGACCCTCAGGGGTTGGCAGGTCTGTGAAAAGTTTAATTTGGGTTGTTTAGTAAACCGAGATGTAATGAAATGTAAGTAATATAATTTATAATAATTTTTAATGAAAAATGGAACTGAATTAAAACAGTAATCAGTAGACAGTATTAACTCTTTTATATGAAATCATCAAGACATATTGTTTTGCTTTGTTCATTCATATCAACAAGAAAATATTCAGCAAATTCTTTGTAATTAATTGCCTGGGAGGAATCTGAAGCTAAGAATTATATTTGCCATAAAAAGGCTGATAAATGATAGGAGACAAATTTTAACAGGAAGTCTCAAAACTGGACAGACAAAAAGTAATGAGCACCACCCATCTAATAATAGTCAGCGTCTGTGTCAGTTACAAACACAGAGCTCATGATTTCTTTAATATCCCATCTTTGTTTACATCGTCGATGAAATGACTGAATTTTAATTTTATTATCCAACTTGTCCACAAAGTAACACACCTACTGCGACTTTGCGTAAATCCGTTTAATTCTTTGTTTAAACATTTCCATCGGACTCTTAACAATTGATAACCTTACGCTATCTAGTTGTTTTACTTTCACTGTGAATATCAATAGGAAATGCCAGTGACGGCATCGAGCAATTATTTGATTGCTTCAAAACTAGAGTCATCAGTGTGCAACGAAAATCGAAAATATTGAAAGATTAGAAGCATCTTGACGAGTCAAGAGCCATTCACCATTTAATAAGCATCATGTCTATCATAATCATTTTATAAAAAGTAACTCATTCAAAAGTTGGTCAGCTTATCAATGATTTATTTCATCCACCATTCACGTGGACTGTTATTTACAAAATAACATTTGAGCAATATAGTGAGTTATAGTCTTCCAAATTAACGTGTGTAAAAAATGTAACATGACGTGGAAACCATATATCATTACATTTAGATCGGATATACCAACTACAAACAAATCCAGAAAAGTATAGAAATGAGTGATAAAACGTAAACATTTACTAGCTAAATGAGAATAACTGCATGTTTACAAAATTGCCTGTTTGAAGCAGCTCGTAGTGCATGTTTCACGCTGAAGTTGGCTGTAGGATAGCTAAACGGATTGACTTGTGCACGAAACAAATTTTAAACTGTCACTTCGCCGGTGAACCAAAAGAAAAGTGAAAAGCTTGTTAATTCCGTCAAGGATTAAATGGGAAGGTCGCACACCGTGGCAAATTAGATAGAGACTCCTTGAAAACCCACTGACGAAGTCTACACATATCCTACCTGGTTCGACTTTGACAATTTTAACGGCAGCCAAGTCCCCAGTGGCAATAACGCGAGCCTGTCGAAGGAAGCCATCGAATTAGTCGCAAACAAAGAGGTCACACGACCGAAGGTTGTTGAAACTAGTCTATTGTGGGGAGATTCTTTTATGAATCTTTACAAGAGTCTCTGATCGTGCGATCTCATCATACGTTGTGTCAAAAAGTACCAACCTTGAATACATCGCCATAAGTCCCTCCTCCAACTTTCTCGATCAGATCGAATACTTTGTCCGGATTTTCTCTCGAAATTACAGCTTGGAGTGGCTTGCTCATTTTCTCCAACGCCTCGTAAAATGTTTAGTTTGATTACTTGACTCATCAAACCCTGCAAAGGCAGTTCTAAGAATATTGCCTCATTTTTTAGTGGCCATTAAGTCGAAGGGATGAGATCGATCGGCCATGATTCGAAACGGAACTGCTCTGCATCAGAGCTCTCATTCCGGTGTAACGAGTCATCATCGATTTGCACAATTTGTGTCGGAACGTAACAAAAGGCGAGGTGCCGAAGCTGGGCAATGGCGGCCGAAGGAAAGACATGGCGTCCGCTGGGATAAAAAGTAAAAGTGACACTTTTTATCGTCGCCTTTTGCTTAGTAAGTTCTTTACTGGTGGTTGGGGAGAGATAGACACATATAAGCGTCTTGCAGAGTTTCGAGGAAAGTTGCTTTCAAACAGACAACAATTCAACGAATATGTACCGTCAAGCTATCCAGTTCATCTTGAGAAAAGCTGGTCGCGAGAGTCATGTTACATCGCAGAAGGACGTTTTCAGTCACCGCTTGCAAAACACATGGCGGGTCTGTTGCCGAAAGAGAGTGAAGAAGCACGTTTTCAGGTAATCATTCCAAAACGATGGCCACGTAAAGACAGAAAGCCAGTTTGTGTCCATTTGGCTGGAACCGGCGACCACTTCTTTTGGCGTCGTAGAAATCTCATGGCTAAACCACTCGCTTCTGAATCTGCGATAGCGTCTGTGATTCTGGAGAATCCGTACTATGGTGTTAGAAAACCTAAAGACCAACTTCGTTCCAGTTTAAAGTACGTGTCAGATTTGTTTGTGATGGGTGCTGCTCTTATTCTTGAATCCATGGTTTTGCTTCGCTGGTGTGAAAAACAAGGTTACGGCCCTTTGGCTCTTTCTGGTATTTCCATGGGAGGACATATGGCATCTATAGCAGCCACTGCTTGGCCCAAACCTCTTGGGATTATTCCCTGTCTGTCATGGAGTACAGCATCATGTGTTTTTACTCAGGTAATCTCTCTGTCTTTCCAATTTTTATACAGTACTAAGATATGAATATGATATGATTTCATCATTTGATAAAATTATTAATTATATCCATTTTGAAATCACTGGTGATTCCTGCAATCTGATTGGTTCCCAACAACAGTGATTACAGAATTAATTGCACCATTTTGAGTCTGTAATTGCACTGTTTTGAACAACCAGTCACAAAGCAGAAAAAGTTGAAACAGCCAATCACAGTGCAGCAAGAAAGGGATGCACAACGTGTGTCATTTTTTAACTACACAAAAATTGGTGAGAGAGATTTAAATAACTTAGTTTGATTTCAAAATGGATATAATTAATTGGTAATTGAACTTCATGTCATGCAGTTTTGTCTGAAATCTTACTTGTGACTTCAATTTTGAAATCACATGTATGATTTCAGACCAAATTGCACTCCACTCAGTTCAATTACCATTATTAATTACAATTTTTCAAAAGTAACCAGTCTACTCTAACCCTGAAATCCCACCTAAAACTAACTCTATCCCTGATAAACCTTCTGCACACTGCAATTTTTCCTCTAGTCTCGTAACAGCATTGCAAAACATGTTTCCCTAACCACTGCATCACATGGTAGACCCTGAATTTGAAAAACAGGGTTTCTGCAGCTCAGGACTCAACAAATTTAACCCTTTCAGCCCCAGCCAGTTTTATCAACATCTATTTTCTCCCTACGATATTACTACAAAGTAAGTTGTTTGGTTTTGAGAATAAAGGAAATGATCATGCACAGCAAGCTATCTAATATGAAAAGTGAGATTCTTCCAAACTGTTTAAAAGGAAAGTATGGATAGAGTTCAGGAGAATTTAGCAACACGTCAAATGTCATGTTTGGGGCTAAGAGGGTTAAGACCTTTTTAAGACTTTTTAAAGCCAATTAAAAATCAGAAAATTTAAGATCTATTTTTCACAAAAGACTCGGCATAAAATAAGAAAGTAGAATCTTTTATGAGATGATAACAACAAAGTTTTAACAGTTAAGTGTTCCTTGGTAAACAAGATCACACTTTCATGAAAATACACTGCTGTTGTCAGTAAGTTTCAAAAAAAAAGTAAAGTGTTGTATTTATATAGCGCATTTTCCATGTAAATATGCTCAAATGCACTTTACAAAGTGTGATACTCTACTTCCCAGCATGCTGGTACTCAACTTTGGTGGAAAGAAGGTCACCGAAATATTCAACCCTCGACGGTGGCCAGGGAATGAACCCGGGACCTCATATGTGGCAGTATGAGATCCAAACGACTGCGCTAACTTTGCCACCATTAATATTCAATATTTAGTTGAGTGAAAAGCTCAATTTTATTTGAAATTTAATGCCTTTTAAGATCTCAAGGAGAAATTCCAGTAAGTTTAAGACCTTCTTAAGGCCTTAAATTTGCAAAAAGCAAAATAAAGACTTTTAACACTTTTTAATGACCTGCAGGACCCCTGGAAAAAATCATTGTGAAACATTGTGATGCAAGTATTGCTCAAAGTCCAAACAAATTCTACTCTCTGCAATAGCTTGTCTCATAATAATTAGTTCAAGGTTATGTTAAATGCTCAATGGCTTGTGCAACTTATCTCACAGTGCTACATGTATGTACTTGTATTTAGGCAAGTATCTGTCATGTATCAACCTTACACAAATAATACCATTAGGTTCAACATTGGTTCGACACTGGCATGACTGTTGATTCAAACAGCAAATCCAGGTGTGCTGTACTAAATACATGAATGCACAAGCATGAGATTGCCACAATAAAACAGGACAGTGATGCAAAATTTTATTTACTGACAAAAAATGACATTTGCCATTTATCTCCCCACTTGAATCAAAGTTGCTCCTATATCGAATATGTTGTATTTATTACATTTTCTGTTATTAAAGCAAATTATGCCATATCTGATCCGATTCAAACAGCCAACTTTTACTCAAATATTAGGCTAGTGCATGATTGATATGCCATATGAACTTGGCCTAGATCTATCCCCAAACACATACAAATATAATTTGACCTCTTCCAAATTTCTGCAAAAGAAATCAATTTTGCTGGAAATTTGTTCATTTTGTCAAAAGCTGAAAATCTGTCATATTATGCTTGTTAAATAAGACTGAAGTTCTTCTGAAACACAAAATTTAAAAGAAGCGAATTTTAGAATCATGAAAAATTAATAACATCTATTAATCTAGCTAAAATAGGCCCCGCTCATGAATACTTTATTGCATAAACAAACTTGTTACCAGTGATATGATATTGGCATATTTCACTTGCAAATCAATATCATTGAAATAATAATAGAGTAGAGTACAACCATTCTTGACAGAAGTGATTAAAATCAATGAATATTTAGATTCTCTGTTTTGCAACAGCATGACTTCCAGTTTCTATTTTGAGAAATAATAAACTGAAACCATAATTATTGCACAGATTTTGAATTTTGAAAATTGGCAAGGGGTTTTTGTTTGCTGACAACTTCAGATCTATAAAATTAAGATCGTCTAAACTTACTTTGAATATTTCAGAAACAGAAACATTTTTAAAATTTTGTAGCACTTATAAAAATAAAATTCGAGAAGACATATCAATTAAACATGCGAAATATTTATTTATTTTACGCTATTGCTTTCATCGCACCGAAATCAAGTCTTTCTAATTCTTGATAATGCCATCAGACGGTCAGTTCATGAAGTGACAACAACGTACTTCTCCACAAAATACCTCTTTAAGTAACTGGAAAACGACAATTCCCAGATTTTAAATGTTTTGCAATTAACAATATTTTCAAAATGAGAGAACCCCCATGTATTTTCGATTACTAAGTTGTGGGGCTTGTAATGAGCCACCCTGACATCGTCTCGACAACATAAACAACTAGGTGGCTGACAGCCAGATCTTTTCCAATCTCGGGTTTACAAATCAATTTTAGCTTGCCCGATGCCGCAGGGCAGCAAATTCTATATAAACTTCAGCAAAAAAGAGATATCGGAGCACCCGAGAAGAGCAATTAGGGACAGCTGCTCTGACAGTTCAAACCAAATTTCACCTGCCCCAACAAAGGCAACGCAAGAGAGGTTATTGAATCACGCAGTAAACTTTCTAGACGAATAAGACTATAACGCCTTGGGGATCGAACAGTCAACTTTGCCAGATGAACTACAGTGTAACAATTAAAACTGATTACAGGAAACCAAATGCTGATATGAACCATTCTCATGAACAACCCATTCACACAGAAAAAACACACGATAAAATTAAAGATTGAAGAAGCGATCACTACACGCTCCGTCGTATTAAACATACATCAATACATAATTTATAGCGAAAAAAGAAATAGCTCTTTCGATCCGCGATCCTGTAAATTTTACTGCTAGTATTTTATTCGAGTTTTAAATGGTTAAAAAGCAACACTAAAAGTACTCACCAGACGCCATAAATGAGGATGGTCTGCGTTTACTGCAGCACTTGAAATTAGGTGAATGGTGGGTAGCAGACATCCCCCTAACATAGCGATCCGCATTCGAACCGGTAACATCGTGTATGTCATGTAGATAAAAAATATTGTGATCCAAACACCATCCGACGGCGAATAATATTTTTTATCATCAGGTGCCGGGGGTGGACAGAGAACAACAACCAACACGATTCCAAAAGAAATACATAGTAACACGTAGGAAATCCATTTTAGCTGTGCTTGAGATGAGCCGCTACGGTTCACTATGAACAAGAGCCCGGTGTAAATAGCAGCGAACACTGCCATCAAAATTCCCTCCGTGTTGTCGGTCACAGGTTTGTGTTTTTCCAAGAGAAACTGAAACAGCACTAAAACAAGACTCAGGATTAAAAGCAATACAATCAAACAGCTCGCAAATTTTTGATTCAGTCGGAAAATATAGCGTTGGTAAAGGCTTTCGAGTTTGTCTGACTCGAACCTCTTCGATTTGAAGACTCTCGTTAACAGATTCCATGCTCTTGAACAACAGCCAGTCCCGCAAACATTCTCAGTTTTTGCCAGCTCAGGATCTTTCTGTTTATCATCCAGAACAGCAGATTTCTGCCCGTTTTTAACAGCCACATCTGGAACACCGTTTGTGGCTGATTCTTTCTGTTCTTTCTGACGATTCAAATCGCTCTTGAATTTCGGCGAGGATTCTTCAACCCCAAGCTCGACCGACCGAAGTCGCACTTCGCTCGATACATTGCTCCCCTCATTACCAACGGTTTTGCGGCTGTCGGTTTCACTTTTCGGTTGATTCGATCCTTTGATGTTCTTATTCAAATCACCCTGTGATGTACGAATGTTTTTTAGCTCTGTATCCTCTCGCTCCATCGGTTCCCAAGCGCGTTTAGATGGAGTTGACGATCTGCGTGAATTGTTGTCTTCTTGCCGTACCGAGGGGGCACAAGACATGCTCAATTCAACTTTCAACAATAAAGGCGAATTAAAATTCAGTAGCAAGTCAAATGTTCACGACGTGCTAATGTGGTCAAATATCCTTTCTTTTTATAAATTCTTCCTGCACCAAGTGACAAAAATTACAGAAGACCGTAGCAACGGCTTATAATATATAAATAGTTCAGTTGGAGGGAGAGGATACTTGCTGAATGTCTGGAAGTCACATCTAGATGAACCGACGCAACTTTACACCAATCTTCACCAAAATGTTCTACTTTTAAAAATATTGTCTTTGAAAACATCCATTTCGGCTTATTAAAACCATCCCTGGAAAATCGCTCGTTAGTTTGAAGAGCGCTACCCTTTAACTGGAACAATAATCAAGACATTTGCATGGCGAAGTTGATAAATCAAGCATGTTTGGATCACGTGACCATAAAGCGATTTCCTATTTTGCATAATTTATTTGCATAATATATCCGTGTATGGCCAGTCGAAAGAATTTTTCCACTGTGTGATGTAAAAACATGTTCGATCATTTTAAATATCGACAGGTGCGGATTAAACTGTTTTTAACAAAATGGTTTTTGATAGAAATTCCGAGGTTTTTAAAAAGACGCCTCAAAGGTACTGCAATAATGGAGCCGAAACCAATTGTAGAATTGCACACATTTTAGGTATCCTACTGATGATCAGTTACTGATTTGTCTTTTATTTCAGCAACATTATAGTTGCAAGTCTGTACAGTGTTAATTACTATAACAACCATCATTTTGTTGGGGTGCAAATCGATTACGATCTAACCATCGAAAATCTTCCTGTTGACCATTCACTTGAATTTCGCTTGATTTTCAGTGTTTGTTTAATTAATTTCTCTCTGCATTTGCTCATTACACTTTTGCAATACTGAACGGTGCTACACTGAAACGGTCAATTAATCAATCCATTGCTTTAAATTTAATCCGGCTTATGATTTTTTCACTATAACCACCTCTGTATTTTGCGGGATTGATCATTTGATGTCAACTGTGGGGTATATGAAACTTGTTTGTGCAAATTTACATTTGCAAAAATGCACGATTTTGTTACTTGTTATAAGAAAATTGTTTACCGGATATTTGCTTCTTCTAAACAATGAGAGAGAAAAAAAACGCTGAAGGTGTTATATTTAATCCGTCATACTCATCAAAAAGTTCATTGTTAAGGAGGATTTTTTAGTTTATTCTTAATGTTTAGGTCAAATTAACTGAAAAAGTTCCCAGTTTCTCATTAGAGCTCACGTTTGAAAAATGTTTATTTACCACGCTCGTATCAGAACCGACCCAAAATGACTGCCGGGTTTTTTCTTTCTTTTTAATTTTATGCAAAACATTGCAATATACCTGCAAAAGTTGTATATTTTGAATAACAATTAAGGCAAATGTTCATTTCGCACACTCGAGAAGATATTGATGGTTTTCAACGGCCGGCGGCTTTCAAAAGGGCTTTAAAAAACACGAGCCGCATTTACTCTCTGAAAAATTATGATGGCTGGAAACTGCCAAGATTATTTTTTGTTTGGCCTTAGACAAATTTAAAGCTTTTCAGAAAATACGTAGCTCCTTGGCTCCAACAGATAAGATGCCATGCGCTGCGTTCCTATACTTAGTTATAAGTGAGTCTCAGGAAGGGGGAGGGTGGGGGGGTTAGGGTTAACATTTCTATTAATCTAGCCAAAATTGGCCAGCACATACTAGATTTCATAAACAAACTTGTTACCAATGATATGATATGATATTGGCACATTTCACTGGCAAATCAATATCATTGAAATAATAATAGAGTAGAGTACAACCATTCTTGACACGGAAATGATTAAAATCACGACTTCCAGTTTCTATTTTGAGAAACAATAAACTGAATCCATAAATATTGCACAGATTTTGAATTTTGAAAATTAGCAAGGGGTTTTTGTTTGCTGACAACTTCAGATCTATAAAATTAAGCCATTGTCTAAACTTACTTTAATATTTCAGAAATAGAAACAATGTTTGAAACTTTGTAGCACTTATAAAAATAAAATTGGTAGTAGGAAGGAAGGGGTGAGAACCCCTTTGAGCGAGACCAAAGCTAAAACTTTTATTTTTGTGGTCACTAGCTGACAAATGGAAAACAAACTTTCCAAGCAAGTAACATAAGTTTAGTATGTACTATAAAAACTAGCACCCTTTTACAAACGCCATCTACACACCTGTATTAACTTCTAAAACAGTGAAACCTATTTAATTGTAAATTGTAAATGTATGACTAAGTTTTGACGTGGTCCTTCAACTGACTGTCTGTATGTAATAAATAGATGACGGAGTCCGAGGCGAAACAGTGTAAATTAAGTACTGCAAGGATACTAAGTGGTTTTTTACTGCCATTCATTTTTCAGTTATTGCTATATATTTTTGTTCAGTAGCTTTTGTGTTTTAGGTTATTGTTTTTTATTTTAAATATGCTGAAAGGCTGAGCTAAGAGAGGAACACAGGTAAATAAATAGACAAATGCGTCGGTTGTGAGAACTGACAAATCAGTAGAGATAACGAAACTGAATGCAATAGCTGTTTTAAGGTAAGCCCTAAAAATATTAACCGGGCCTACAGTAACTGGCTAACGCTGTTGTGGTGACCCTGCCATGTTTATTTTATTAATTTATTCCCCTAATTTGTAATTATGTTGTTCCTTTCATGGCGAAGCTAATAAAAGAGAAAAGAGAAAAACGAACTGACAAATTAGTGATAACGAAACTAAATGCAGTAGCTGTTTTAAGGTAAACCCTAAAAATATTAACCTCACATTTTTAGACAGTACTGACAATAACACAATGGAGCTCAGTGCTAGAAGACCTGTTTAGTTTATCAGCGGACAGGCTGACGCTAGCGCCCAATCCCCACCCTTTGTTCTCCGGTTGCCGTCTTGGTGGTTTATGGGTTGTGAGTTTAGTGACGCAGAGTTAAGCTGGTAGATTCCTGTGTAAACGTTAACTAGTACTAACCCCAAGTACTTAACCCTATCTTTAATGGGCGGTGAATCCCCCGATACACCCCCAAGACATAATCTATTATACTAGTAATAATCATGGATTAGTAAAGTGCGTTCGATCTGTACTGAGTAAAATAATATTTTCTGTCGTATTGATTACCCAGAAATACTCAGAGAAAGCGGAATTGTGGGGTGCTTTCTTACGGTTTGAGAAATTTAACACAACAACAAAGAATTTAACACAACAGCATCAAAATTTAACGCAACAACAAGCTTAAACAACTCAACGCATTGATAATTGACTTTACGTATAATCCCCTGCGCGTTACCTCTATGCCTCTTTCTAAGCGGCTGAGTACGAGTCTGTACCCGCGGGACGTCACTACAATAAGCGGGATTTGAGCTTCTCGCATAAAATCGAGGCGAGCGGTTAGTCAGTCCAAGATGGTGCCCAAACCCAAGACGGCGGCTATAAAATTTGAGAAGACGGCTTCGGTGTGTTTGTGACGTCATGTACCGTCGTATCCAAATTAATTTATAACCAAAAGATACTTTATGTACTAATTGAAGCAGTCTGTTATTTGCACGCTACTAGTACTTATAATAAAAACGTTAAACGGGGGATATAAAAAAGCTTGGTAAGGGTGGGGGAGTCAAATTGACCCCCTCCCCCCTCCCAAGATTTTTTCCGACCTACAAACTAAAGCTTTAAACACAATTAAAATAAAAATTGCAGCAAATGTGTTTCAATTAAGGACACATCATTTGACGTGAACTAGAAGACATAATCACTCACAAATGAATTATTAGAACCAATTTTGCCGGCAAATTAAAGCTTAAAGCAAAAAATGGGAATGTTTTTGAAAAATTCATTCTGCTTTCTTCTTATTCATTTTGTTCTTCTGTATTTTCCGAATAAATGTTCCTATTAAAATCCAGAAAATCGCTAGTAAAGCACGATTAAAACTCAAATCACGGAAAACATTTTGCTAAGCAAAGCAGCTTGCATGATTAATGGCCAGCTTTTATGTGTAACCGTTTTGAAAGTCATGGGGGCATCAAACTGACCTCTCTACCTGATTTGTTTTGGAACTTAACAGCCTTGACGTTCAGGAGTTCCAAGGGACACCTGTTCGCGGAATTGCATTTGTTGCTGGCCGATCATTTGATTTCGTGATTTGATTTCGGTGGGGGGGGGGAGGGGTTGAAGAAAGGTTTTTGGTGCAATATTTTTGGGCCATATTTCAGCTGCAAATTTTATCTCACTTTCCCATATATTTTTTTTAAATCCTGGAAATTTAAGTCCAAAACTGTGGACCAATTTCAAGCCCTGGTAAACCTGCCCTAGAACTTTTAAAGTGAGGTAGGCCTTTACAGTTCCTATGATTTGCTATTTTAACCGGCTGCAGGCACCGAGAGACCATAAAAACGTGCTAGAATTGTTGGTTGTTGTTTTGTCACAACTCCTGTCGTACTTTGATATAAGCTTGTCAAACTTTGTAATAGCTTATCTTACTTCGTAATAAAAATGCTGGCACACTTTTTAATAGCAGGACTGTATCACCGCTAAATGTAATAACAACGCTAAATGTAATAACTACCTTAAATGTAATAAAAATTAACGTTAAATGTGATAATTGACTCACCCTAAATGTAATAACTTTTTAACCCTAAATGTAATAAAATGACTCACCCTAAATGTAATAAATTTTAACCCTAAATGTAATAAATGACTCACCCTAAATGTAATAAATTTTAACCCTAAATGTAATAAAATGTGTTTAAGATTTTATGCGTATATTTTGGAGTAAGGTAGTACCAAAGACGATCAAGAAAAGTACATACACTTTGTACACGGTCTCCAAAGTTATGACGTCACAAGTCACGTGATTTTAAGGAATCGATTACATTGTTTGTATCTCACTCATTTTGACAGTTTTCAATCCCAAACTTTATTTAAATGTTTTGTAGATCATTTGAAACATGCCATGGTAATGACGTCACAAGTCACGTAATTTTAACTTGTATCTCACTCATTTTGACAATTTTCGGTCCCAAATTTCATTAAAATGATACATTTACCATTTACAACATGGGATACTGATGACGTTAAAAGTCATATAGAAAGAAATTCGATCAGTTTTAAGGACAAGAAAACTGTATAAGCGCACTTCGTAATAAAAAAGGTCTCGCTAAAGTGTAATAAATTTTTCATAAGCTAACCAAAGTGAACTCGACAAAACACATTGTTACCACGAAATACTTGTCATTGGCGGAGATATTTCTCAACCTAATATTTTTAAGAAAAAGTAGTGCAATTCTGTCTTGATTTGGTTGTCAGTTTCTCTTTGATGATATTTTTTGGCAAAGTTCTGCAGAGTTTAAGGAGGAGCTGATAATCAAATTAAGACAGAATACTGCTCTCCGACAAGAAATCAGTAATACAATTAGCTATTTTTTACACCGATCGACCAAGAGCAAAACTTTGTTGTGATCTATGTCATGCAATTTGTTTGTCAAAAGTATTCTGTGTTGTGTCATAGTTACTTGTTAACAAACTTTGTTGTTGCATTTTCTATTCCAAGAGAGATAATGACAATTTCCTTTACAATCCCTTGAGCTATGAGGTCAAACAATAGCCATTTTCACGGTTCCTGAAAGTAACCAAGCCTTTGTCTGGCTCCGAGGCGAACGTTGACCTTACATGGTTAGAGATATGAAACTGGTTAGCATAATAATATCACTGATTTGTATGTCAAAGGCACGGAGGGTTTGTATTAATGCCAAGTCAACCTTCGCCTCGATGGCAGACAAAGGCTTGGTTACTATTCAGGAACCGTGACAAGGGCTATTTGATGATTGACAGAGTTCCATGTTCTGATCTATAGCCATAGCTTTGTTGTGTCCACTTTTGTCAAATAAGGAAAAATTTTGTGTTGTGTTGCAGTTACCTGTGAACACGTTTTGTTGTAGCATTTTCTATTCTAAAGATATATTGACAATTTCTTGTATGATCACTTAACCTAAGAGGTCAAACTATTTGACTGACAGAGTCCCACGTTCTGATCTTTTGCCCAAGCTTTGTTGTGTCTGCTTTGGCCAAATAAAGAAAAATTTGTTACCAAGTGCGACGTTGTTTATTTGCAATCGATGAGAGCCAACATCCTCAAGTTTAGGTATATTATGGACTAGTTAACCCTATCTTACACGGGCTTTTGGGGGTTTCCTGGTCAAGGGAGGATCAAAAAGTGCCCGCGGTCCGTAGCTCGGAAACTATTAAAGGAAACACGACGAAATTTGAAGGGTATGTACAACTTCTCAATCTAAGCAAATTGGATTAGCTTTGGTAGACGTATGACGGCATATGACGTCTCAGTAACGTCACACAACCACCAACTTGGATTTGTTAAAATGTATTGCGCAAGTTTTAAAATGTCACTGATCGTACAAAAATGAACCCAAAGGAAATGAAATTTTTTTAATCGCTCTCAATTAATGAAAACTTGCATAAACACATAAAAAACTATTTTTTTTTGTAAAAAAAGACTAAAATTCCCAATTTCGGCCGACAAACATGACTTCGAAAACGTTTTTGCCATGGGAACACAGTCCCCCCTACATTAAAAATATTGTTTGCAATGTGTTCTCTGATAAATATTAGGAAAAGTCATAAAATTGGTGGGTATTACTTAAATAGTGAAGAAGTTATGTGCGGTTGATATCAGCGCGGCACTTTCTGCCCCCCCCCCCCCATGTAAAATAGGGTTATTTGCACGTCGCTGGCTCTTATAAGAAAAAGTTAAGGATGGGGGGAGGGGTGGGGGGATCGGCCGTCCCCGGTAAATTTGGAATAAAAAAAGCGCAGTATGGAAAAATCGCAAATAAATGCCGAGAGCCAAGTAATGGAAACATCACATTAGATTGGCAACTCGATTTGTAAAATCAACAGTATGAAGAACTTGATGTACAATGCTACACAATGAAAACCAAATTGCAGCCCACCAAGATTATACTTTAAAGAGATTAAGAAGAGCGTTGAAGGCGCTTGGGCCGAAACTGAAGAGTGCAATGATGAGCTGAAGGCAATGAAACATGTCAAGCGACAACAGCAAAGTGAAATACACGAGACGCAAAGAGAAATAGAAGAACTGGATATAGGAGAAAATCGAAAAATGTGGAAAAAAGAAAATGGAATAGGACTTTCGGTTCATGCTTGAGAAGAAAAGATGCTAGATTTAACAAGCCATTGTAACTCACGACAGCCGTTGTTATATTTCACGACAGTTCGATTCATTATAATTCACAACAAGTACGTTGTTATTACAGTTTACGAAAGCCTTTTACAACTTATGACTTCACAAGCTACTTACGGGAGATTGAATGACCAACACAATTTACAATAATGAAGAATATTTCTGATGCCGGTTCTGAACAACTTCTTATTCCTAGTAAAGCAAGTCAGTTCAATATGAACCTAAAACTACTCACGAACCCGTAATCAGGAAGTACAGTCAATTTAAAACGTCTGGGTCAGATCCAAGATTTTAGCGAGGAGAGTTGGCGATGACTTCAGAGGCCGTTCGTTTATTAATTTTTCAACAAATATAGGCCTACTTCGGATCCTTTAAAAGTCGCCGTGACTTATTGTGACTTAGATAATGATAATGATAATGATAATGATTTACAAAGCATTTTCTTAAATGTTTCTGTCTTGTTCTGTTTTGATCTTTGAAAGTGTGAACTGATGACTACGAGGTCGCAACGAGTTGCCTCTTATCTTGGGTAGTAGATCGTATAATCAATATTGGTGAGCTAACAGTAGTACCATCAGCATGGTTTTAAAGCATAAGTTCACTGGAAACTTTAGGGATACATATATCGCGACTTAAGGAAAGTTGATAAGAAAATCATGAAACTTTAGGCGACTCAAGGAATTTTACGGCTGTGTAAGGCAATATAAGGCGATTTAAGCAAAAACTGTCCGGTAACCCAACACGACATAGGCCGACTTAGTGCAACTTAGTGCGTCTTAAGGCGACTTAATGCAACTTAAGGTGACTTAGTGCGATTTAAGGCAACTCAATGCAACTTAAGACGCTTAGTGCGACTTAACTCACTTAAGGCGACTTAGTGCGACTTAAAGCAGTTAAGGACCCGGAATAGGCCAAAATATAATATTAAACGCTTGCTTTACAATCTATAGTTTTTATGCAATTTTTTTTCTTGAGTACAGGGAATTCGATTGAACTATGTGAATCATCTCTGGATCCGCCGCAGAAAGGGGACATATTTGCAGAACTACCAAAAAAGCATGAAAATTCCAATCCTCAGCTCTAAAAGTATAATTGAATTTCGCCTCTTCTTGGACTGAATGATTCTCTCTAATCAAACAATCAAAAGCATTGATTAAGATTTGTCTGTTTCCCTTTCTGAATTTCATTTTCACAGCCAGTAAAACTCAGTAGCAGGAAAGTATCTCTCATAATTTCTTTGGTATTGATTTTTCCATTTTGCAGATGTCGCCTTTTTCTAAACTAGCTGTAAATAACCTCAACGAACTGAGTTAAGATTCTTTGGAATAAATTATTCCTACTGAATCGATCACATTCCGTGAATATCACTTCTGTAATCATTCTTGAATAAGTTGAAAGCTAATAGGTCATATTTGATTAACTAATTGGGCAAATGCAGAATTCCGTTTTTGTAATAAAGTTTTAGGTGAATCGTTCTCAATAATTGTCCCCTCACTGAGCACCAACACACGGTCCTTGTCCATGATTGTATCCAGTCTGTGAGCAATGGTCAACACCGTATATTCGCTGAAATTCTGTCTAATTGTCTCTTGAATCTTACGGTCGGTTTCGAAGTCCACGTTGGCTGTGGCTTCATCTATCACGATGATCCGGTTCTGTTGCAGGAGAGCACGTGCCAGACATACCAGCTGTCTTTCGCCTACACTCAGGTTTGATCCAGACTCGCTTAATTCATACCGCAGTTGGCCCGGCAGGGACTGTACTTTTTCCTTAAGCTGCGAGTAAGTGAATGTTTATTGGCATCTGAGTATCACTAAAACAACAAAAACAACAACAACAGCAACAACAACACCAATAATAATGATAATAATAATAATAATAACAGTCACAACAACAAGAAAATCAGGAATGTACTGCAACTGAAATCTGAATGTACATGTACCTAATCAAGCTACATACATGCATACAAATACACACATTCATACATACATACATACAAACATACATACATACACACAAACATACATACATACATGCATACAAACATACATATATACATACATACATACATACACACAAACATACATACATACATGCATACAAACATACATATATACATACATACATACAAGCACCCACGTACATACATACATACATACATACATACAAACATACATATATACATATATACATATATACATACAAACACCCACGTACATACATACATACATACATACATACATACATACATACATACATACATACATACATACATACATACATACAT
>JANSTQ010008349.1:0-16761 GCA_026167885.1 Bergia puertoricense | reverse complement strand
AACCTCCTTGATGTTAGTAAAATAAAGATAAAACAATTCCTTATTTCCCACCCGAGAAGAAAGATGACGTCCGTTCTGCACTTCGATCTAAGATTTCAATTTAGAGGCGGTAAATCAAAAACTTGAACCATATGCTTTTATAATTGTCTTGAGGTAATCTCTATAGTATTAATTGAAAGCCTATATAACTCCCCTACCCGGAGTTTTCCTGATATCATAGTGGAGCTAAAGGTTTTCATTCCGGGTCTTAGCGTTTTAAAAGCAAATGAATATATTGAAATGGCAGCGACCCGCCGACCTGTCAACTTCAACTACATCCCAAAGATTTGTCCAAAACTTTTCCACTCATGAAACTGAAAACATACATTTCAATTTAATGGTGCTGAAACTTGATTCAGTGTTTTAAACGGCCGTAGCCAGGAATTTTCGTGGAGGAGTACGGAATTTTTACATTAACACGGTCCGAGATGGTATTTACCATGCAGATTATAGAATTTCGCAGGTGAAGTAAAGATTATAAAAGAACTCTTTGAATTTTATTTTAACAGGGTTAAAAAACATTAATTTACAATCAAACTCGACGTTGTGTCGAGAGCATCGATGTCTCTCACAATTGAAAAATTATTATTTCTTATAGCAAACTTTTTATATTAACTGAGCTTACATGCTGCGGACCTTCATGGCTGCTTTATATCTATCTTTCCATATGTGACAAATTTGGGCCTCAGTTGTCGTAGATTTTTCAAATTAGTTCTAAGTGGTAGCTAGTTTTTCTTGTACAATCATTTTTATGACTGTAAATGATCCAATACATTTTAAAAATGACCTTTAAAAGTAAGAATTGAAACAAATTCCTTTTGAGGTTGCTCTTGATAAAAAATTGTAAGTGTGATTTACACATGAAAGTGAAACGGCACAGAGCTCCATTTATTTTGCCTGAAACTCGAGCCTGACGTCTTCGCGATACGTTCTGACTGGGTGACTCTATTTGTCAGTGAGAAACTCTAACCGACATCATTGCTGCCAGTATAAAGATTTTTCTAATAAAAAGTGGGAATTAGATGTTTCATATAATGACATAAATTCTTAATAGTAGTTGAATTAACGTATTTTCATTAGTATTTTTATCACGTATATATTAAGTATCTTTAAGTAATGTTATTATTTATATTGTTGTTGTTATTATCGTTATTTCAATTCTTTGAACAGACTGATAAAAACGGGAAGTCACATACACAGGAGACATTTCTTTCTTGATGTATAAAGGAAGAGGTTGTTTTTATGCATCTTCCTTCCGGTCTGAAACCGACTGACACGCCAGTCTCACCATTCATAGTCACGCAAGCAAAACAATACGCGTCGCCACAACTTATTGGGGTTAGTGCACGCGAGCTCTTGCAGTGTCTCCACTGAACATATACCTCTGACTGATCATATACGTCTGTATTTTGTGTTGAAGGGAACAACAAATGTATGTCTTGTAATCAGAGGTGCATTGCAAAGTCTCGAAGATAGAGAAAACTTCGAAATACTTTTGTCATCGAGTTTTTGTCAAAACTTTTACATAGCCATATCTCCGGAAGTTAGGGACTCGTGTAATAATGCAAAAGATATTGGTGACTTGATGAAATCACGTTTCCTACGACAGGGACGGTATAAAACATTGATATTTTTTGAAAGCTCTTAGGCAATAATTTATTAATTATTTATTGTACGGGCTTTATTACAAAATATTTAACCAACAACAAAATATCATCAAATTCAATGTTCTTTCCCGAAACCAGTCAAACAAAACTAATATTATTATTAGAGAGCCAGTTTGTCTTGTCAAGGCGATTTCCGGTATTATGAAGCCTCAATGAGGCCCGGGGGCAATATTATTTTATTCAAACTGCTATTTCAACATAATGCATTCATTCGTTTAATATTACCCAAACAGAACTGTGATAAATGTCCATCTCAGTAAAGTTTGCCACTTACGCTTTTGTCACTTACAATCAACTTTATCTTTGTATTTGAACGAGAGTTTCACACACAAGGCCGTCCGGCAGAAGTGTCTGCATTGCGAAATATTTATTTGAGTCAAAGGACGTGTTGGTATTAAGCGGTGACGTCAGAAGCTTGGGCGCCATGCACTGTTGATTTTTGTTATTGAATCTTGAATTACCTTAGTGTGACGTTTTGCTCGAGTTGGCTTGATATTGCACAAGCCCTGGCTCCCAGTCTAATTTTAGACATTTTGTAACGAATGATCGCAATATTTACAAAAGAGAGTTGGCTTCATGCGGCCATGTCAAAAAGTTAAGACACTCGTCTTATGCAGACCAAAACATAAACTGTAGCGACCAGACAAAGGAAGTGGGGACTTTATCATCTTCGTGCTTGACCAAAACAAAAAGAAACGACACAGAATGGAAAACATGGAGAAAAGAGATCAAGGTACAAAGTGATTTTCGCGATTTACGGCTCAATGTCGGCAATATTGATCAACTTAGACCGACGCAGCGGTCGCGACAATTGATGAACATCTAATCTCGAAACCCATACGTTTTACTGTTCACAGACTCCTACTTTTAATATAAATTATAATTGTTTGCACTCATTTGTGGAAAAGATCGAAGAAATCTGACTGATATAAAACTGTTATTTTGCCGACGTTTCTCTGTTTCTCAAAACTATTTAATTTTAATTGTAATGGAAACACCTTCAGGTTTCTCATAATTATATTCTCATTGGAAATTATCCGTTACATAATTTTTAGTTGTTTGGCTTTGTTTTACAAGTCAATTGGTGTATCATACATTACATGAAAAGGGTATGAATGACTTAATTATGCACAGAATTGTCGTGAACTGCAAGAAATTACAAATGGATTTACATCCAAAGTATATTTTCACTGAAAACAAAGCTTGTCGCATTTTTGTTACATCTCAAATAATGTGTAGGAAATTACTCTCTTCTTGACTCTTGCGAGATGCTTTATCTTACCTGGATCAATTTATAGGGATATACTTCCAAGTTGCAAACGAAAAGTTCTGATTTTTTTTTCTCCCTTCTAAAAGAAGCCGATGCGAAACACAAGAAAAACGAAGAAACTTTGACAGAAAATGATACAAAGGAGGTTCACCATCCTCATTACAAAAACATTGTACATCTCTGGGAGTTCCTGATGGAATTGCTTTCAGATGACAGATGTACTTCGCTGATCAGTTGGAGCCGCAAGGATCACGGGGAGTTTAAACTCAAGAACAAAGAGGAAGTTGCCAGACGCTGGGGAAAACTCAAACAGAGACCAGGAATGAACTACGACAAGCTAAGCCGAGCCCTGAGGTATTACTACAAAAATGGAATCATCAAGAAGGTAAGAATGCCACAAATTATGGTCCCTGTTTCAAGTTCAAGTTTTCATACAATATGAGTATGTCTAGCTGTGTACAAGTGTCAGTGGAAGAGCTTGTGTTCATACCCAGTATTTCTGTCAATTTCAGTGTCAGTGTCAGTTTAGGCTTCTATTATGTATCTACATGTATACGTGTTTTTTATGTACAATTGTTGCATGAGCTTTTCTTCTACTTTGATCATGCAGGTTCAAGGCCAAAGACTTGTGTACAAATTTGACAAACTGCCTTACGAGTACAAGCCAAGAATTGTTGAAATTCGTCTTGCAAAGCAGAAACAGAAGCAACAAATGCCACAAGTCGCAGAAATAAGAGCTATGGATTTTGAAACTAACAGTCTCCAGTCTTCATCACCCTCCCTCTGCTGTTCTCCTTCCTCTTTGTCAAGTTCCTCACCACTTACTTTCCCGGTCGCTTCCCTTCCACAGCCACAGGTGCCACTGCCTCTTTTTCCAGGAAACCCTTGTTCCAGTAATTGTTATCAGTCACCACTCATTTACAATACAAATACCTCGATGCAAAGTTGGCTTGAAATAGCACAGGCTCAAGCACTGAGTGACAGTTGTGTATTACTTCCTCGCTCTGCACCCCCTTACATTACAACAACCAAACTATCGAGCTTCACACCTTTTGAACAATGTTTTTCACCAGGGTCTAAAATGACACTAATGCGTTGTAATTCCATCCCGGTGTCAGTAATAACTAAAACCAATGAAAGGTAAAAGATTGTTTTTCGGAAAAGTTTTCTATGAGCTTCTTAGATATATACCAATCCGAGTAATTTCGTTCAACTGATAAAACAGCGCCCACTGAAACATTCATTGGTCTTTTTTTTTTATAATTTGCATAAACCATGTAATAAACAAAAGACAATTTTCCACTTTCTTTTTTGCAGTTACTATCAGGAAATGTTGTGAATGTTTTAAAGTATAATAAGATTGTACCAACACAAATTTTTTGTCTTTGGTTAGGTCGCTTCAGTTTAAAGAGTTCAGATGTTTAGTAAAGGAAGCACGTTGAGTGTATAGTGAAGAAGCTAAACGCTTTCAAAGTATCGAAAGATTACGAAGTAGATGTTTTACATCATCATGAGTCGAGTACAATGTACTCAATATGATTCTTATAGTTAAATACTAACTCGGATCAGTTATATTACAATGTATTCAATATGTTTCTTGTAGTTAAATACTAACTCGGATGATCAGTTATAGTACAATGTACTCAATATGTTTCTTATAGTTAAATACTAACTCGGATGATCAGTTATAGTACAATGTACTCAATATGTTTCTTATAGTTAAATACTAACTCGGATGATCGGTTATAGTACAATGTATTCAATATGTTTCTTATAGTTAAATACTAACTCGGATGATCAATTATAGTACAATGTACTCAATATGTTTCTTATAGTCAAATACTAACTCGGATGATCAGTTATAGTACAATGTATTCAATATGTTTCTTATAGTTAAATACTAACTCGGATGATCAGTTACATTACAATGTACTCAATATGTCTCTTATAGTTAAATACTAACTCGGATGATCAATTATAGTACAATGTACTCAATATGTTTCTTATAGTTAAATACTAACTCGGATGATCAGTTATAGAACAATGTAAATATAGTTACTTGTACAGATGACTCCCGATAACTCGAACCTTCACGAGAAATGGAAAAAGGTTCGAGTTATCCAGAGTTCGAGTTATCAAGGGTAAAATTATAAAGAAAAACACCCGAAGGGAAAATAAAATTACCTTGAGTTATCACGAGGTTCGAGTTATCGTGGGTTCGATTTAACGGGAGTCAAATGTAAATATGTAGGTAAACGGTAGTAAGTTCTTTGTAACAGTGATGAAATTTGATTTAAAACTGTTTCTTAACTAGAATTTTTACGTTGGTTTTGTGTATTGCAAAAAGGAAAGTGAAAATAGCAAAGTTCTAACACAGAGTGCATACGTTTGTAAAAAATTAACTAAAAAAATATGAGATTATAAATAAAATCACATGAATCATTGAATGTCACTGTTCATAAATGTTGACCTTTTTTTACTTTCTGGTTTGCAGTTCTAATTCCATCCTGCCCTATGTGTCTAAATAACTAATGTATTAGTTTAATCCCATAACATTTTGAAAGGGAATGTAATGTTATAAACAACCTAAAAAGGATGTTGGATATTTTATATTCGCCTGTAAGAAGATAAAGATAAGCTACACTTGTCCTATTTGATGAAGCCACCCATAGAGTTATCTTCTTTAATAATTATTTAGCCTTTTCTTTTTGGAAAACCCTTTGTGAATTATATTGCAAGATTTTGTTCCTCAACTGATTTACAATCGTTGTACAATATCACTGAACACTTTAGATTGAGATTAATGATTAAATGCCAGTGGTTATTTTGAAAAATATTGCTTCAACAACCATCATCACTGGCTGGTTGGTTGAACAAAGCTGTGATTATCAAGAATACAATGTCACGTTTCATGAATCAAGGGTCATATGAAAACATCTAAAATATATCAAGACACCCGTTTTAAATAAAGTGTTTCATTGATCTCAAAAAATGCAATGAAAACTACTTAGTTAAGTTTATCAGTAGTGTTAAGCCAACTGGCTTTTTCAAATTAGTCCGAATTTAAATTATATATTGTAGAAATTATTAATTATATAATTATTTAGAGCGTTTTCACTCAATCCCAAGAGACCCAAAGGCGGCCGTGTTGGTGTACCAAATTGAAGGATTGGTGATTAAAAATGCATTGTTAAAGTATGAACACCTTTAACAATCCTTTTTTAATCACTAATTTTTCAATTTGGTACACCAACATGGCCGCCTTTTGGGTCTCTTGGGATTGAGTGAAAACGCTCTCTATATATATACTCAGTGCTATCGGGTTTATATGCAACAAAGGCAAACAAAACTCCCGTCTTAACACGCACTGATGAATTAGGAATTAATGACAGACCACTTTATACATTTCCTAGTATGTTAAAAATTTTGAACTAATGTTGAAACTAGCGTTAAAGTAAAACACATTTTCCCAAACTAGTTCATAGGAATAACGATATCAATATCAATCAACGTGTCTTTAACTAAGGTTACAAAGCGGTTGGCATGTTTTCATTATCACTATACATTTTTATAAAAATTTTGTTATTAAAAGTATTTATTTACTTGCAACTTCAAACTTCGAACTTTAAATATTTAGCAACTAAAAAGTATAAGTCAAGTGATTTTCTCAGAGCAAAATTCTGGTAGTTTTCAAGATTATATCGACGTTTTAGTCACGTCATTGAAAAGGAAGTCGTAATTACCGAGAAAACATTTCCGGTCGACTGAGCTAACTTTAGCCTACGGAGGAACAATATTAAAATCCTTTCTAGCTATCGAAATAATAAAATAAAATATCGATATCAATGATTTATGTGTTAGAGATTTTCTCTACTGAGACCATTAAAGACTTGCTACCTTTCGAAGTCTATTTTGCAGTTTCATATTTTCGTCTGTAATTTTGAAATCCGCTTTAATAAACAATCATCTGAGTACATTGCTTGTGCTTTAGATAATAATACCTTTATTGTTTGGCAGATGTCATCTCCCGCGGAAAAAAGAAAGAGGAACAGCGATACAAATGAGGAAGTCATCTGGATGTTTTTCCTCCACAGAATAAACCCGCCCTTCATACGAATTAGCAATTATATCTATTTTACAATAACACGGCAATTATATTTGCCTAAATTTGAAGAACTAATGAAAAACAATGTCATGCTCACGCTGAAGTTCAGAATCCTAAAACCACTTTTAAAAATGTATGAAAACAAAAATAAAAGCAAATTAAAGAAGAATTTTAAGCTGATATTAAGAGCAGTGTCAACAAGCCTTGGTCAGAATCTGCTGACTCAGATAACAAAACGTGTATTACTGTACATGTATAATCATCACTTTATGTACGTGTGCACTGCATGCATTACGTGTATTTGGCTTAAGAAGGTAAAGGATTTACATAGACAAGTTTTCCGTAATATTTTAATAGTTTATGCGTAAATATGAATGTGGATACATTGCTGATCTCATTGTATTTTGTTAGGGACATATGAGGCTGTTTTAAAGAAGGAGTTTTTATCAAATGTCCTTGGGGCTTCTCTTAATATAATAGTTTTCCTCGTCTTTCGTTTTATTGTCATTGTGGTGTTCTATTTAAACATATGTTGAAAATAATTAAAATTTTGAATAGATAGTTTAGTTCACATCACTTACAATTTATTGAAAATTGCTGTGAAAATCAAACCAATGTTAGATACTAATTTAAACTTAATACAAAAAGCAAGGTAAAGCTATTTATTTCGGTTGCGTGATTTATAATTCAACTTGTAAAAAACCTCAAACTATGGCTTCTACGCAACGCTATGACCCCTTATAACAACGTTTTCTAAGAGGGTTACTGGGTTTCTATACTTAGTATAATTATCAAATTTTTCCTCGTCACTCCCATACGACAACTGGGTAGAATATTCTCATAAATCATAAATTTTGATCCCAAAGAGATTTTTTAAAATCTTAACTGTTTAAATATAGCTTATTTTATTTGAGGGGGCGCCTTTTCTTTTATGTTAATGGAGAGCAGGTGTAAAGGTAAGGATTTTTCAGATAAGAATAGAATAATTTAGGGCGTGTCTAGCAGGAAAACATAAAATAAAGTGTTACTACAAGGATGGAACACGAGCTACTTAATAGTTAATTTTTATTTTGATTGCTTCAATTTCGTTGAACTAAAAATATCTTTGTTGTTTTTATCTTTTTTCATTTCATACAAAATTTAAATTTAGTTTTCGGAGCTACTTTGGAACTTTGGAACTTCACGAGGATTCGTGGGTTGTCAGTATCGCTACATAAGTTCCTATTTCTACACCAATATTACTGATATATGCGTATTTACAATAATCATAACTCACAAATGTTTTCACTCTCAACAGTTAAAGAAAATGCTAAAACGTTTGATTGATTGTGCCAGCCCTTCCACGTACTTCAAATAAACAAAATTTGGAATATCCAAATAAGTCCAGTTTATTAGGCTTAGCGTAGACTTCGTTAACAGGATGAATCTTCCAAAGCGTCGTTGAGAGGGGAAACACTTCCTTTCACTTTCAGCAGGTTTATCAACACCTTAATTTATTCTCCTCACAGTGTTACTATAAAACGAGTTGTTTGTTTACGAGAATACTAAAGTACAAACTCTCAGATGAAGCTTAGAATTCTCCACCTGTGGAAGCAAGTAAAATAATGTGAAAAACTAGCAATTCATCGATTGGCATTTTGGAAAAGAAATAGTTAAACGAGAAATATGTTATTCAACCAGGGTAAAACCAAGCAGAGTTATGGCTGCAGATACGAGACCTCGACTAAAGTAGCATAAGTGGAGCTTCCGACTTCCTGTTAAGTTTTCCGGACAAGGTTAATTGTTGATATTTTTGTGCAGACGATTCCGCCCCTGATATTGATCTACAATAGCTCACACTTCGTCTGTGCAAGCGAACTAAACAAATGCGGTTTTTCTTTTTGTTTTTGTTTTCTAAAGGGAAGTCATGTCTTCCTTGCCTTCCTTTGTCACACACTTAATCTTTTCTTAGAACAGCAAAAGCTCAGTTTCCTTTGTTTCTTTCCATCCACTACGGAATTTACATATTTTTAGTGGAAAACTGGTATTTAATATATTTTTTTAATTTTATGATTTTCCAAAGTTTCAGTACTTGCAATATGTGGTTGACTTTGAAATTATATTTCTTTGTCTGTGACCGTGAAGTCGAAAACACGTTTGTCTGAAATTACAGTACAGAATCCTTACTTGCATTTGTTCAGTGGTTCAACTTTTAAGAGTTTTTATTATCCACACATACTACATACAAAATTGACAAAGGAAATGCTTTCTGCTGTGAATTGGAATTAATTTTTATTGTGATTGTTTTATAGTTTTCGCAGTTGTTGTTAAGTACAGCCCCGCTCAATTTTATTGTATTCAGAAGCTCACGTATTCAGAGAAAAGGCGAGATTCATATAACATCTTCTCAAAATAGACCTCTGTCACGCGATCGTGACTCGAACACGTGAACTTCGTTACTGTTTCCGGCGCCAGACACCAAGCAATGCCTTAGTGACATGGTTTGGTAATAAATCTACTGTCAATTTATTGGTTAATGGAACACTCTGAGAAAAATAATGAACAGTTTTTTTCGAATGAACAAAAAAATATCAATAGAATAAGAAGGTAGCAAAATGACAAAATTATTGTTATTACAAACACAAGTTTGACGACTATAGTAACCTTTATTCAATCCTCTAAGTCTCCAATGACGCAAAACGTCACAAAGATGTCATGGGTGAACAAACTCTGTTTGTCATCAAAATGCACTGAGTGTACAAACATGGCCTAATATTGATTGCGTGTCGTTAAGGCGTTTTCGATCACGTTCAGCCCTGGCGCGATCGGATTGTACACGCAACTGGAATCTAATTTTAGATATTTTGTAACGATCGCAATGCAGCCAAGTGTTTATAAGAGCGGTCGCCTAATTGGGACGCATCAGATTTAAAGAAGACTTCAGACTTTGCTGATCGAGTGGAAACCCAAGTTACAAGACAAACCAAAGAAGTATATCACCTATAGTGAACACAGTTAAGATCGACATTTACTGAGTTAAGACAACACATACTTTAAAAATGATGGAAACTCCAATTCATTTTGAAGGTATGCATATGGCCAAAACATTGGGAACAAGATTTTGCGGTAGTAAGATACTTGGAAGAGAGCTACTAAGATGACAGAACCGTGATCTACAAATATTTTAAGGGTCAGTCTTTCGAAACGAGCTCCGATTGCTCGTTCATTTCGATGCACACCAAATAGGAGGTGTTTATAGTTAACTATGTAACGTTTTCATTGATCATAGAATGGTTCGCTGAGCTCAACAGTGTACATATGCATGTAGAATGATTTGAGCTGTCCTAGCTCTTCTGAATTCCGTTCATTTCTCTACTCGAGAACAAAATTGTCAAACAAAATTTGCCTTGAGCATTTTCCCTGATAGTGTAAATGTATGTTGAAAGCCCTGCTCAAGGGGAATATGATTTAAGAGCAAAGTATGTATCTAATTTACATATGTATGCTTGAATGTGCATGTGACAACCTCGAGAAGCTCGTAACACCTACTCACAATCTTATCATTTGTTTGTTTACAGAAGCCGATGACAAAGAGAATCAGACACATTTGGTGGAGACTAAAACAGTAAAAGATCTGAAAGAGAAGCGGGTACACCGCTACAGAAACATTATCCATTTGTGGGAGTTCCTACTCGAGTTGTTGGCCGACGAGAGATGTTTATCCATAATCAGTTGGAGTCGGAAGGAGGAAATGGAGTTCAAACTGAAGAACGCAGCGGAAGTTGCCAAGAAATGGGGGGCATTCAAACACAAGTCGGACATGACCTATGATAAGCTGAGTCGTGCTCTCAGATGTTATTACCGACAGGGAATCATCAAAAAGGTAAAGAATCCCTTAAGAAAATTTGATTTATTTTTGCTGCTAATTTGGGTTATCTATTCCTCCAGTCCTCCAATTTCGCATATGTCCTCACCCTGCCAACTTGTTTTTCTTTTTCTAACACAGGTGAAGAAACTAATCATTTGGTTATTTGACCATAGGTTCAAGGCCAAAGACTTGTGTACAAGTTCGACAAACTACCATACGAGTACAAACCAAGAGTACAAAAGATTCGCATGGAGCTAGAAAAACAAGAGCAGTCACTAACTGAGAGGAAGAGTGGTTCCGAAATACAAATCACTCGCCCAGTGCCTCTCTCCGCTCTACCACCCTCTCTGCCAATCAAGTCCGTTGCTTCATTACCGTTACCCTTTCTCCCAGAAGTTCAGCACTTCAGAGACTATCAGCAACAGAGCAGTTATCTGCAGAGCTGGCATGAAGTAGCACAGGCACAAGCTTTAAATAGAAGTTATGTTATGTTGCCGCGCTTCGCTCTGCCCTATTATGGTGCAATGGGACTTTCTCCCGTATCATCTCTGGCACCATATTACACCCAGGACTTTAATTTCGCACTTAAATGCCGTAAATCAATTCCTGTTTCTGTTATACGAAGCAGCAGTTAAGCAAACATGTAATGTAGCTATTTAATATAGACAGGCATACAACATACAGCATCGGTTGAAAGGTGATTTTAGGTAAAATCGTATACCTTTTACTGTGGTCATTGTTAGATAGTGCAACCTGTAAATTTTCAAACTGCATGTTAGAAAGTTTGATTCACGGCTACGCTTAATGTCAAAAGGGATCGAAATGATCAAATACTTTGCTTCTCCATAATGCTTGGAGATTAGAAATGTTTTTACTCCAAGAATAACATTGCAATAATTCAAACATTTTATGAGCGCTTCAAGTCAAGGAAACAGAAAACTTGTTTTAGAATCCAACTTGTTTTGAAAATATACCTTGAGTTAATTATTAAACAACAATTTTTAGTAGAAGTCAGACGCAAATCTTATCAATTCTGTTTAACGCTCATAGCATGTTGATAAGATTGCTAAGTAGATGTTGTACATCATTCATAAGTTGGGTACAATGTACTCATTCAAATAACGCCTTTCTTGATAGTCAAGAGTAAAGTTTGATAAGTGTTTGAACGTAAATTTAAATGAGCAATGGTAACAAGAATTGTAAATATACAATCAAGACTTACAATATTGCAAAGTAAAACACTTATTGAAATCTCAAAATGAATACATGCAACTTTCCCATGGTGTATAAATTATAAACGATTGCATCCTTGAGTTGATCAACAACTACCAGCATAATATAACCTTACTTTTATAGAGCCATCAAGGTAGTTCTCTAGTGTAAAAATCCGTATAGGTTACTGTAGATCTATATTGATTCAAAATTAAGCTAACAACGGTTGACAACTGCAAGATAGCAGTTAATTACTGCAGTGACTGGCGTAAATATGTTTATATGGGGGAAACCTAAAGTATGTTAATAAATTTAGTGGTGTCAGTAATATGTAAATATGAAGAATAAAGAAATGTAGTTCAATTGCAAACTCAATGTTGTTGCTGAAATTACTGTTTCACATCAAACAGCATCCAGCTTTTGGCAATGTATCTTTTCAGCATTCATCACATAAGTTTCATCAATAGCTTTAACTTTTCATTCGTTGGAAATTAGTTCTCACTATTAAAAGAAACATTCTATCTTCAACCTGAAGATGCTCAAATATACCGAAAAAATTTATTGTTTTCAATAACATTTTAAACTTTATATATTACCTTATATTTATGAAATTTTAGCTACTTGGCCAAGACAAATTAGATTTTCTTTCTAATTTAAAAATTACCTTAGGATCAGCTTCAGTACAAAAGATATCCCCACGTTGTTGTAATTTCTATTACTATTATTGCTCATAGTTTACTGACTTTCTTACCTCTTTTCAGTTATTGTTTTGGGGATGAAACAATACCTGGGTTATGTATCTTGCACCCTCCACTTTCTTTCTTTCAAATTGTGTCTGTATTCTAAGACTTCTAAGTGAAAAAAACTGAAAAGCTTTCTTGTTATGTGCAGGATGGAAAGACTTGAAAGTGATATAAAGATACTTATTAAATGCTTTCTGGTAGGTAGAAAACGAAAGTTTTCCAGTACGTTGAAAACTAAAATCCTTGAAGATGTGTAAATCTAAGAAATCTACAGACTTCTCACTGATGACCCAAGTAAGCTCGCCCTGCCCCAGTCCCCTCAAAATGCAAAAAGGCGGCCGCATGGGACCGAAAATAATAGAAAGGGGACGACAGGGGACCTGGCTAATGAAATTGTAAATGTCCCAAGAGATGCAAAATTAAAAGTAATGATGAAAATTATAGTAACGATTACAACAGTATTACTACTACTGCTAATAATAATAATAATAATAATAATAATGATAATAATAATAATAAAAATAACAATAGTAATAATAATATTAATACTTATGATAATTTCATCGTGCAAATAAGTTTGATCTTTTCAGAAAAAAAAATCAATTGAACGAAAGTTTAGAATTCAATGAATAATTATTTGCAGCAGCAATATTTTTAAAACAGTTTCAACTAAAATCTACCGTTATAGCACGACTGCTTTGGCGGGCCTTGTACTTCCCTGGAAGACGCAACAATGTATCTACAAACCAAGTTTCTAAAATAAGTTTACTGGTTGAGAAAAATTGCAAATAAGCGTGGAATGCATGCATGTGAGCAATTTCCTCACCACTCTACACGAGTGTCTAAATAGCTGACGTAAAACAAAGCAATACGCCAAGCCCATTCAAATGACATGGAAACGTGGCGGAATATGGTTAACGGTTAACACGGGTTTCGGTCACGTAAGTTGCATTTCTACTCATCCGGTGTTCTATTTTCGAAAATGAAACAATACATGCTGCATGACTGAAAATCACCGGAAATTGGAAAAAGTGAATCAAAGAAAAGAAAAGCAAAGTATAGCAAAGCAAATTTATAACAAAGCAAAACAAGGCAAAGCAAAGCTGGATTACACTAATGTAGTAATGATGTTGTCCAACATATGAGAAGTTAACCCCAGAAAGTTTTTGCCGCTCAGCACTAATAAACAGATATAGTGATTTTTAAATGTAGTAAGTTCTGAGCTACCAAGCCTCACTGGTGCTCACTGCCCTTACGTGTTCTTGGGGGCTGAAGAGGAAAAGAGGAATAATAGAATAAGAACAACGGAAATTTTGTATCTGAAATAATGGAATAATATCCCTTTTTGGGGGAAATAATAAAATAATGCCGTTTAGACGGGAACATTTTTTTTAAATTGTACGAAATAATGATTTTTTGACTGGAATAACGAAAACTATCGAGCAGGAATAATGGAAAATAATTAACACCCCCTTATTCCTCTTCAGCCCCGAGTGTTCACTGAACTTACGTGTTCAATCTGATCTTGTACTTGTAGCTCAGTTGTTAAAGCAACAGTGATCTTTTCCGGAGGTAGTGGGTTTGATTCCCGCAGGGATCAGAGATTTGTTTCTCTTTCTTCGTGTGGGCCCATTCCTTTCTAGGGCGTATCATTCAAAAGGTATTACTTGGAATGATTATATAGCACTTCAACTTACCACATTAAAAAATCACTCTATTGTCTTTGGAATGTCGGAATGCATTGCTAGAGCGAATAAGCGGAAGCTTTTTGTGTTAATATTCTCATGCACGGTAAATATGTGATAAACAGTTATTCTTAACTCACACGCAATAAAAGGCCACGGAAATAGGGTGAAACCGCTGTTGTGGAGACTGAAGTAAAGTTTTCCCAAATCGAAGATTAGGTACCTCCCACTGTGAATGTATGATAATTACCGTCTTGTTCTGAGGGACTGTACTTAAGAAGGGAAGTGGGTGCTTCGAAATTTCTTTATACTCTTCCACAAGACATGATTGAAAGCACAACTCACTATAAGCAAACTATGACATTACACATATAAAAGTCAACTGACAATCATAGAAAGCATTCTGAGGAAGTGACATGGATAACTTGAAAACTTGGTATTTTTGTATGTGCATCTTGTGTGTTGTACATTAGATCCAAAAAGGTAAAACTGTTTAATTAATTGTAGTTGCCTTCTAAAAAGTAAACTGCTTTTTGAAGCTAAACGATTTGTTCAAAATTAAGTTGTATAACTGTAATCTTTACAACTGAGGAAAGGCATAAAATCTTGGAGCTAGAAAGGCATAAATCTGAACTCTTGGAGCTAAACTCCGTATAAATATCGTCCTCAGATCTGGTTTTATTACTTGTTTCATCTTTTAAAATAAATTTCTCCTGTACAAACTTACATAATTTTATGTATTTGTTGTATATACAAATCAACCAGTCGTTAAAATAATAAGAACAGTTAGAAATTGAATTTGCCAAAAAAAAAAAAAAAGACAGAGCCTCGGCCAAATGTTTTTGGCTCTTATGAGGAAAAACAGCTTGTAAAACAAAACAAATTCTTAACAGCGAAGCCGAAATAAAGTCTTAAAGAGACACGGTGCGAACTAAAGCAAACCAAAAGGAAGTAAAGTAAAACAAAGCAAATTTATAACAAAACAAAACAAAGCCGGTATATACTGATATTGTTGTGTAATAAACTGCTGAAATACAATTCTTCGGTGAACACGCAAAGGATTGATGTGGTAACAAACCAGTCTGATATACACTCCTCCTTCTTAACTGGGAAAAATAGCTACGGAACTGGAGCGAGACTGCTGTTGTAGAGCCGGAATTTAGGCTGCCCGCAGACGCTGATTAAGGAGAGCTCGACCCCCGCAGCAACCAATAATTACTGTTTGTGTGAACCCTATTTTAGAAAGAAAGAATTCGTTTCAGCCTCCAACAAAACACAATCTCAGGTACAACTTACTATACATAGTAAATCTGTCATCAAAAAGGTCAAACTCTAACTCATAAACGTTCAGTGTATTGTAAATTTAGCATTCTGTTTCTTACAAGAACGCAGTACTGTAAGTTAAATTTTGTTATCATTTTATAAGATATATAGAGACAAAGTTGGACAGTGAATCGTAATAATATTGCAATATATTATATAGACAGTAGTGTTTTACTTCATATCTTCGCGTCACCGTGTAATATCCTCTATATATATTCGTAACCATAACCAACCACACTTCAGAATAAAATTGTCTGATGAGATATCTGTATTGTATTCTACTCATCATTTAAGTTTTCAAATTTTCGCTTGTCATATTTTATTGTATTGTATTGTAATATATTGTATTGTATAGGCGAATCTTTGCTGACGTCATTGTTTACATTCTACCTCAGTAGCATACGACTTTACGTAGAGACTGAAGGAATCGTGCTAGGTATGAATTGAGTTCAAAATGTTAAAAAGCTTGTCAAATGTATTAATCGACGAAATTTTCAGCTTTTTACATGCAGTTTCTAAAAAGATATCGGTTTTCGAAAAAAGCAAAATAGCTCGGTGGCAAAATCGCTAATGAACCATATTTTCTCAGTGTAAAATTTCGATTTTTTAAAAACGCATCGGTTTCATATTTAGTGACGAAGCTTATTTTCCAAAGTCCTTTCAATATTCAGAGCTGATGTTTTTGTAGCTTGATGAAGAAACTGAAACATGTATGTTAATGAGGCAAAAAATGTAAACAAAGATTCGCCAATTGTATTGTAATGTATTGTATTGTATTGTGTTGTGTTGTGTTGTGTTGTATTGTGTTGTGTTGTGTTGTGTTGTGTTGTGTTGTATTGTATTGTATTGTGTTGTGTTGTGTTGTGTTGT
>JANSTQ010008238.1:0-16763 GCA_026167885.1 Bergia puertoricense | reverse complement strand
TCTCTCTCTCTCTCTCTCTCTCTCTCTCTCTCTCTCTCTCTCTCTCTGTCTCTGTCTCTGTCTCTCTCTCTCTCTCTGTCTGTCTGTCTGTCTCTCTGTCTGTCTCTGTCTCTTTCTCTGTCTCTGTCTCTGTCTGTCTCTGTCTGTCTGTCTGTCTGTCTTTCTCTCTCATTCGGGACTTCTTTTCTGCGGCTCGACGGGTTAGGGACTACTCGTAGTCTATCATTCTTTGAGACTGATACAATGGTAGTCAACGGAAGTGAGTCTGGTCATTTCAAGATGGCAACATGCGTGTGCTTCTAACTCACGAAATAGCCAAAATAAATTTATTGGCATCACCTCACCCTTTTTTAAAAATTGTTCTAAAAATGTGGGCACGATGTTGCTACCGTTTGAGCAACCCTCGTCACTCCAACACCCCACAATATCGTCCCAACCTGGCACAAAAAGTATATTGCATAGGGTAAAACTAGATCCCTTGAATGTTGGTACAATTTGATTTGACCTTAAGGTTTAGTAAATGTCTCTGTTGAGTTTTATTTGTTTCCTTCATCTTCACAGAATCCTACATCAGCGTCACTTTGACAGTGCACAACAAGCTCCAACAAACATTTAGCACCACTCTCAAGAAAAACGGCCATGTTGAGATACTTTTTTACGAGAACTTTGCCTTTGATCTCAAAAAGGATTCGTTAAAGACAGCAATATTAGAAGTTAAAGCAATGCACAGGTGTAAGAATATCCTGAAAAGCAGTCACATGGTGGGCAGAATTCTAATTGGTGGCAAGAGCATTAATGATATTACAGAAACGAAACAGTGGTACGATGCAATAGCGAACCCGCGTCAGGTGATAACAAAATGGCACACGTTCTGGTGTTAAAAGAAGTGTTCTGCAAAAACCCGGTGAGACCACACCGACACCTAGCGCAGGCTTACTCCCGGCGCTCAATGACTGGCATTAACGGCACCAAAGGTCGCGCTTAGTTCCCTTAAATGGTTTCAAGTCTCCTTAGTATCCCAAATGTGCGCAAACTTCATCAACGAATTCTCGAGCATCCTTAGTCGCCTAAAGTCGCGCATATTTCTCTTGAACTACCTCAAATTGTCTGGAGACAGTCTTGAGTTGCATCAAGTTGCAACAAGTTCAGTTTTTGACAATTTCTTCTAAAGTCGCCTAAATACAACTTAAATCCAGTTTAGTAAAGTTGCTTAAGACACTTTTTCCTTAAATTGCATCAGTCGAACCTCGCACAAAGTTATGGCGTGGTAACTGACGCTTTCGAAGGGTACAAGCCAAAACGGTAGGTCTGCAGATCGTCGGATTTCGCAAATAATTTTGAGCGGATTTCGGATTCAGAGTAAAATTTTGACGGATCCGCGGATCCTACAAATGCAGCTGATTGCAGATTTATCCATTTTTTTTACCCAGGATTCTAGTTTTGCTTCTTTTGAAATTTGGATTGCGGATCCGAATCCTCTTACGAAATATTTTGGTTTGGTTTTCTAAAGGCCGAAATGTGTGGTATTTTGTTTACTTTCAACCTGAAACGTTAAGGAATTCGAACTCCATAAAGCGTTATGGAACTCAATAAAGCGTGAAGCGTTTTGCTAAAATACATTCCCCAGTGCAAATATTTAAAATTTTGTGGATTCGGATTTGAATAGATATTTTCGTGGATCGGCGGTTTTTTGTAGCGGATCGATGGATTCACTCTCCTAAACAGGTTTCAGTTTTGAAGAGTCACTCGCAAAGTATATATTTTGCCATCTAAATTGCACAGTTTGAACGGTCAAGACAAAATAGTGTTAATACAGTTAAACCTGTATTCGGGAATGGAAACCAAGTTTACGTATTCTTTTGGAAGTTTAACTACAACTTAATATGCAGTTGTAGTATAGTTTAATAGTTGCTTGTTAAAAGTTTACCCCGTTACCGTAGTTTGTTCTGATAGTGACAATGGTTTGGGAATGACGTCTTTTTTTATATTTTTTGTCTTATCATATATAATTCATAAAATATCCTTACATAGATTTCTGTGACACGAAATGAAGAGAAGACAATTTTGAAGTCAGTCATGGAGGTTTATTAGATTCTTATTAAAAAGACAAAAAACAATAATTTAATTAAGTTTGCATATCTATCAAGAAAGGCAATTTGAGCATCACTCACGGCTTTGTATTTTCCATCGACAGATATTTCTTTAAAGCTATTTTTTATGTAGGCAGCTATTTTAATGATATCGGGTAATTAATTAAAGAGTTTTGGGCCTTGAGAACTGTTCGGTGTTAGTTCGACTGGTACCAGGGTCTGCTTGTTCAAAGAATGGATAGTTTTATCCAGCGGATAGATCCCTATCCAACGGATAAATTTGCGTGTTGTCCAATCAAAGTTAAGAACACTTAGATTTATCTGGTGGATAGAGATTTATCCGTTGGATAAAGTTATCCACTCTTTGAACAACCGGACCCAGGTCGGTAGGACTCAACTGATCGGTTATATAGTTGTGTATTTGCTTATTCATTTGGAAAATTTGCTCAAGTGACCAAGGAAGTATGTTCTTATCGTAAGAGTACACGAACGTTCCAACTTGCAGTGAATATTTGCTAAACTGATATCCAAAATATTTAATTTAGCAAATGGTGGCTTACAAAACTTAGAATGTATCTGAACTTCAATCACGGACGCCAAAACGAAATTAAATATTAGTACACAGATAGTCTTGAACCAACATATAAGTTATGTTGACAGCACACGTGGTTAATGTTAAACATTTTCTAATTTATTATGCCTCTGTAGTTATATTCTGCATCAAAAGCCAAAGTTAATAATAAACGGAAGTTCTTTAGTGTCGGTACGGTACTTGGGAGACAAACTACGTTAATACGTTTTTTCTTTATTAAACTGGAAAAAAATTGTAAAAAATAATTAAGTAAATAATTTTAAAAAATGAATAATCTCAAGTTCCCTTGGTTTGTTTAATCTCTTATCAAACTTCTCATAATCGATTTTAAATAGACCCTTCCTATCTGACGTAAGCTCCCCCCTCTTCAACGTTTACGGTGGCAACGAGTAAATATGTCTCCAAAAAATTACCTCTAAAAGGTCTAGATATATCTCAAAAAATATCTCCAGTATGCTTAGTCTGCTCTGATGAAGAGCTAACGCTCGAAACACCAGCTTTACACCCAACGTGCCCTACGGCGAAAAACATGCCCCATCAACTTTGCTTTTGTTGATCAGCGAAACATATTCAGCTTACTCGCCCACGCAAAGAAAAAAAAACATTTTTTTTTTTCAAAACTAGTTTTCCCAGTGTTATTTCTTAAGCCCACTTCAAGACAGCGGACTGTCACGACTCACTGTTCTTTGTTACACTCCCAAAATGAAAATGCAGTGGGAATAGTTTGAATGAATTGAAAGTGAGTCAAATTGGTTCACAATATAGTCACTAGTGGGGGAGGGTCGGGAGGAAAATGCTCCAAAAATTGAAAGAGGACTGGAACTAGACAAAAGAGACCAAACGGCCATGTTGGATTCTTTCTTAATTTCGTGAAGGCGGTATTTTCCGTATTTGCGGGCTCTGTTTTCAGTATGAAGTTTTATATTCACCATGAAAAGTCTCCGGAGTTTACGATGCTTTTCAAATGGGATCCCAAAGATTCTGAAACTGTTGTAAAACTCGAGAATGTAGTGGAGAAATTCGTGGAATCTTTCAACCGAAAGCATGGTCACGCTAACTCATTGAAAGAAGTGGACCTGTTTGATCAAGGAAAACACCCAGTTTCTCTAGATAGCAGAATTGACTCTGTAGTACAAGATAAAATGGACCTCTTCGTAGTTTTCAGGAAGAATCCAACAGAGAACCAAGGCCGAGGGTTCAGTTCAAGGATTCTGGAGAATTTGGAAAGCCTCTCAACCGGAGCAATGAAAATAGACACCTCGGTTGCGAAGACACTCGAAACTGCAGAACAGCTGAGACAGTCGGGGAAAATCAGGCGTGCCGTTGAAGTCTACCGAACTATTTTGAAAGAAGAGGACAAAACGAACCAGACTGCTCTAATGGCTCTCGTGGACATATTTCAGAAGGCCCGCCGACCTCAAGTGGCTTTGGTGCACGCCGCCTCCCTTGTGGATTTCTATCCCAACGATAAGAAAATGCGAGCGAAAATGGCCGAATGCATGGTACCCATTGGGAACCTTAAGGAAGCTCAGAAACATTACTACTCTTATATAAAGCAGCTAGAAGAACAGAACGGGTCAGTGGAGGAGCTATACTATGCTTTTGTTGGTCTGGGGAGAGCGTTTGTGGCAGATGGTAGGAAAGAGGCGGCACTTGATTTATTCTCTGATGTGTTGAAGAGAAACCCAGAACATAAAGAGGCTCTAAAGAATTATGCCTTGATGAAAGGAGAATTGTCAAAGGGACCACTGGATATGCAGGAGGCTGTTAGAGTTTTGCTGACTCTTTTGGTCAAAGACCAACGCAATAAAGAGATTCAAGATTTCCTTGCAAGAGTGATGCAGCTACGTGGGGCTATGGCTGCTTTGCAAATAGAGATGAGGGCTGCATGGGAGAATGCCGCAGCATTGGTGTATGTGGCAACATGTTTGCGCGACAACGGTGCTCTCAAGGAGGCAATGATATTAAGTGACCGAGCACTGACACTCGATGAAAACAATCCCAGTGTTTTCTTGTTTATTGTTCATCTGTTTGAGATAGTTGATGATTACAATAAGGCTTTTTTAGCAACAAAGAATTTCTTAGATTGTTCAAAATTGAAACTACAGGGATTTCAGTGTGCTTCTCTCACCCCACCACTGGAAGGAGTTAAAAACATTTACTTGTATCAGAAACCACCAAAGAGATCATTTCCAGAAGTTGCTCTAATTTTGAAAACTAGCTACACAGTTGACGAAGAACAGCTTCTGGCCATTCTTTTTACAATGGTGAGGATACTATTTTTTAAGGGTGCAGTGAACCTTGTCAAGCCACTTCTTCCATTGCTTGAGAAATTTTATGAAGGAAGAGATCTTCATGTTACTGTGATCCGAAATGAAGCAGCTTACTTTTCAACCATCAATCATGTTATGAGAGTGCCTATAAAGCCACTCCCAGCCAGACCAAAATTTGTCTATTTTGTTTCTGACAGCCATTGCATTCCACCAGCATGGAGGACACTTGAATATCATGGAGAAACACATGTCATTCATCCAATTGTTTCTGTGGGAATGAAAATTTGGCATTTGAACTCCAAGAGCAAGTTCTACCCCAAGACTGCATTTTATCATGCCCTAGGACCCATCCCAGTGGGTGTTGGTTCACCTGTGATATTTAACTTTGGTGAGCTTGACTGCCGAGAGGGACTTCTGGTTGCTGTTGAAAAGTGCAAGTATGACACATTGGAGGATGCAGCACTAGAGACGGTGGAGATATATGTGGACATCCTGCAGCAATTGGTGGCAAAGCACAAGTTCACGGTGTTTGTTCATCCAGTTCTTCCTGTATTGGATGAGACCAGAAGTGTCGTGCATCTCTTCAACAAGGTTCTGAAGAGCAAGGTGAAACATGTTCAAGGTCTTCATTGGTTGAAATTTCTTGACCATTTGCTGACAGATAATGGGTTAACATTTAATTCAGAGTTTACACTGGATGGTACACATGCCCATCCAAAGTATGTGTCTTTGCTTCAGAGAGCTTTGAATGATGTAAAACTTTAATTTTGTAAAGGAATATCCAATCCTTTGTGTTTGCTAATATCAGGGGTTTCATTAATTATTTTTAAAGTAAGAGGGTGCATAAACCAGAGAAAGTAGGCAAACTAGACCACTTCCAGAGAACTAAATTACCTTGTCTGAATTGACAGTGGATAAGTAATGACCCTTGTGTACATGGGTACAGGTACTTGGGTCCCACCTTCTAGATACCACTGGAAGTTTTCTGAATGATACACAAAACAAAGGTAAAACATTGCAAATTCAAGAAAAGTCATTAGCTTAGAAAACAGACAAAGTTAGGATGAAAAGGTAGCGAAAACAGCATGTTATGGGCAGGTCAAACTTCTTGGAGGTATTAGATTTGGGGTGCACAGTTTTCCAGGTATTCAGATTGTCAGGGTCTAGTTGGTAAGTAGTGCAGAGTTATAATATTCAATCAACCTATTCTTAAAATGTTCTTGCCCTTTAGACTGGCAGCTTTGTGATTTTATTAAAATGTGGACTTTAAGGTAAAAATACTTTCAGTTGCATATTAAAAGCCTTTACTGAAAAAAAGTAACAAACATAATTATCTGCAGGGAGTTTTCCAGATAAACAGCACTCAGAAACAAGTTTTGAATAGCACTGTCATGTATTATGTACACAATAATTATGCAGAATATTTACAATAAATAAAAAACATAAAGGTTAGTGATATCAAAGAGATACCATGTAGGACAAAAATGTTGTGGGAATTTATTTTTGTGATTGGGCAAATTTTTGTGTCTGGTGAGAACACATTTTTGTGATTTGGGATAATCTAAATTTTCTGACAGGAATTTTTTTTTGTGATTTGATGGAAAACTAGTAATAGGAATTAAGAGAAAATGGCCAAATTTTATAGGTTTATTTATCTACGAAATGCTCAATTATCACACTCTGTGTGTGTAGAACCACAGAGTTTTGTTCTGTGCAGGAAATTAGGGCTGCCACGTGTTTACTTCCCTTTGAGATCCTAAAGTAAGTGACTAAAATCTTGTGAGAGGCTACGGTTCAGCGTTAAAAGTGGAAAATTATGGAGTTTATTTCTGTGGAATATTTTTGCAGGAACTTTTTTGTGAATTGTCCAAAAACCCACAAAAATTGCAAAAAATATACTCCTGTGAAAATATAGTCAAACACGGTATTATGGAGAAAGCTTCTTAAAAAGGTATAAGTTTGTGATGTGAAGGTGATGTTTTGCTCTGATGAAGGGCTGACAGTTGAAATGTTGTATCAGTGGAGGTTTCTCGGTAACTGCCCACCCACTTCTCCCATAGGTTAGGCTAGATTTAAGGTTTGGTTTAGGGGAGGGGTGGGTGTGTCATTGTCAAGAAACCTATGTAAGTCTTCTACACAACCTTAATGGTGAAAGATGTGCTATATCAACTTTTTATTGACCAATCTCAGTAACACTGGAGTATTTGCTAATGCAGAAAAATAAGGGTTTTTAAAAACAACTAGTCTGCCAGTGTAATAACTTAACCAGAACTGTGAAGTTATAGTTAACAGCTCTCTAAGTTGACAGCTATCTCAGCTGATATCCAGGGGCATCCAATGCATCCTATCTGACATTGTTACAGATCCAAAATTTAAATGTTCATCTCACCAAAACATTCTGATTTAATGATTAAACTACAAGTTTGTTAACTTTTATGATGAACTGACTAACCAGCAGAATCTGCTGAAGGTTTAAAGTAATGAAATTCAAATGTTCAGAACTGTGAATCAAAGCACCTTGTCATGCTAAAACTTTTCAGAAAGCCTTCAAAAAACAGGGCTCTAAAGACAACTTCACAAAGACAGACAAAGACAACTTCACAAGATCCATAGTTTTGATTGTAGTTTTTTTGGTGATCTCACATAAACCAATAATAGTTGAAGCACTACTAGGGCTCTGTTGGACAAATCCCTAAACATTTGATTCTTTGCCTTGACTTTGAAAGTTTCTCTAGATCTTTCTAATAACCTTTGGTTATATTTTGAAGTTATTATTGCATTTATAAGAAAAACGTTTTCAACTAAACAGTAATTCGATGCATGGACAAGCTGTCCAGAAATAGTATTTTTATATAAATACCTCCTAGGATCAAAGTTCACAAGACAACATTTTAATTTGCTTGTAGTTGACTTGAAAATTAAAAGTGGCCATATGTGGATACAGTTTTTTAAACTAAAGCCTTCTTTGATTACTAAATTAAGATTCATTTGTTTAAGAAACTTGAGGA
Organism: Bergia puertoricense; assembly: GCA_026167885.1. Lineage (NCBI taxonomy): Eukaryota > Metazoa > Cnidaria > Anthozoa > Zoantharia > Parazoanthidae > Bergia > Bergia puertoricense. The sequence goes on along the minus strand of JANSTQ010008238.1, from coordinate 8,800 downwards.
ACCATTAATTAATACCTTTTTTGGCCTCATCTTAGCCCTACATGTATACAACATTTATAAATATTTGCATTGATAATTATACTATTTTGTGTTGTTTTATGTTAATTGTAAAAGTTGTAGTCAGCTAAAGTTCTGAAGTTCTATCCAGAAACAAAGGGGTTATTGAATAATGGATGGCAATTTAGCATTGAACTGTTGTCTGGCCTTTTGCAATTGTTTTGTAGTACTTTGAAGTAAATAAAATGATCAAATTTTTTAAAAATCTACATATCTTCACTGTAAATTTAGAACTTGCAAAAATTTAATGGATATCTGAAATGGATATATATGGTATATATAACTATAAATACAAATTACAAACTAAAGACAGAAAATACAAAAATCGACTGTAACTTGAGTTTCACGCTGAAGCGGACTTCAGACTGTGGCATTAGAGAAAGGTGGTTTAGATGTAAATTCAAGGAGGATGATTGGAGTGCATGCATGCAGAAGAATATCACCTATGACATCAAATGGTCTATCCTCAAGTACACAAGCCCATACCGCAGAAATCCCTCCCGGTGCAACCTGTGTTTATTGGATAAACTATGCACCCTAACTGCTGACAAGTCTACTCCTTAACAAGAGATCTGAACTGGTTACTAAATGTCGCCATGAACACAAATTCTATGCAACCAATCAGAAACTAGCTTGCACACACTCCAGCTGTCCTTGAATTTTAATCTAAATCAACTTTCTCCAATGCCACAGTCTGATGATTGTTTCAGCATGAAACTGGAGTTGATTTTTTTATTTTGTCTTTGTAATTTATATTTTGCTCTGCATATTCCTGCATTGAGCACTCACAAGGCACTGTGAAACACTGTGCACTTCTGTATAATAATTATATATATATATATATATAATTAATATACCTCACTACAGACTACTGTATATATATATAAATGATTAGGTGGGAAAGGTTGCAATTAAGATTTGCTCAGTGCACTACAGGTCTGCTTCAAGAGGGCTGGCAGTTCCTCTCTCATCATACAACATTATATGGCTCCCTCGTGTAGAGTATGGCTGCCAAAATACTCCATTCATTTGTATATATATACATATATAGAGAGAGAGAGAGAGAGAGATTGGATTTAAATTAAATCATGAAAGAAATGATTTGGTAGTAACAGATCAGTTCAATGCAATGCCATGGGAATGGGTCAAACTGCAAACTCTCAGTTCACAGGTGCGGCTTTGGAAAAGCATTTCTTAACTATTGCTAGATACCATGTTTGCAGGTAGTATTATCTACATATTTTGTAGGAAAAGTTGTCCAGTTAGGGGCAGTGCTTTTCATCGTTCACCTCCATTACGACGCACAGTTGCTCCTTGACTCTTGGTAAACTTGACATTAAGTATTTCTAACATTACCGTGCTACTCACACACAGCAATTTCATTGTTCTGTGCTGGAGCACATAACTTAAATATTTACTTATAATGATTGTTTATGCAATTGTGCTGATCATGAATCAGCCACAAGTTAGGCAAGTAAACCAGTCTGGAGTGCAAGAACTTAGGCAGTGGGGCAGGCTTGACCTCCTCCCCCCCTCCTACAGCAATAAAAAATTTTAGCATCTTAAAAATAGTGCCAAGTACTTTAACCCCCCCCCCCCCCCCCTTAACTTACAAATTTCTCCCTACTTCCCTGCAAAAAGAAAAACTTGCTAGCCATCTCTACCAGGCAACCCTGTTAAGCGAATATGGCAAGTGATGGTTAGTGTGGGCTAATAAATGGTTAATGATTGGGTGTGTGTCAAATATTTGAGTTTAAATCTGCAGCACTCCCAAGCACGTTCCACAAACCCACATGAATAACTACAGCAGGGATTGCTTCAGATCTGCATATCTTAAATAAATATTTTGGGTGTTAATATTGGTAATTGAAAAATATCATTTGTTTATGCACCTATTAAGGTCAAGGGGAGGGCAGAGGTGGGCATTTGAACTCACCCAAAAACTTGTGTTAAAATTCTGCATCCCAGGGCACAAATGCCAACCATCAAATACCCGTAGGTGACCCAATTGCTGTTAACACTTTTCAGAAAGTCTATTTAACAGCTGCCAAATAAGTGCTGTCAAATCCCCCACACATGTCCAGCCTCCCCCATCCTTGACAGTGATCGGTGCATTAATTGTAAGTTTGATTATTTCCGTATCTACAGTCAAGGTGCTTTCACACGAGACTGCTAAGTGGTCATCTTGCTTAGTTTCTGTTGGGCCTCTCTTCTAGATGTTGTGGCAGATTAGGGACCAAGCATGATTTTTTTCCTGCTCCATCACCAAGACAAACCTTCATCTCTTGTTGTCACTGAAATCATTGACTGCACACACAGAGAGAAAGATGCCCAGTAACTAGGCAAGGAGTTGACAATTTATTTGCATTGTTTTCACAAGCATACAAACCATTGTTCAGGGGGAGACAGTTAAGGGACACGATTTTTTTTCGAACTACCTAAAAATGGTGATGAATTAATCAACAATGGGACTTCCATATGAAAAGGGTGAGGATGCTCATCAGAAAATTTCAATTGAACCCCTAAGTACCACCAATCTGAGTGTGGCTTCAGCAGCATTTTACCCCTAAAAGGTACCAATCAGAAACAGTCTGTTTAAATGGTGTCACAATTTTATATTAAAGCTACACATAGTTCACATGTTTTTATGATAACCATTCAGTTGACTTTGGTACCCCAGAAAGGTACAGTTTCATATGCAAATACAAGTATTTCACTAGGTACAATGAGCTTCCCCACAACTGTAAGTATGGGAGCCCCCCTCCCCCCTTCGTATCCTGAAGTGCATGCGATCTCAGTAACGAATGGTAGCAATACTTTATCATTTCAACAGTATTCAGTAAAGTAACATTTAATACTGGGTGTGGGAAAAATGAAGACCAATAAAAACAATGAACAGGATAAAATAACTTGAAGATCGAGAGACATAAAAGATGTTACCGATGAATGGTCAAAACAAAACATGTACAGATAAAAGCGACTTTTCAATTTAAGTCAATAATTTGTATGTTTTATTATTTTTTGGAGGGTAGTCTTCGTTTTTCGTGGGCTCAGTCTGGGGAAAATCTTTGTATAGAATTTCTTTGCGAGTTACTATTGTATTTTGAACCAAGTTTCCAGTCTATTTTGTTGGGCCTTCACTTTTTTGGGTCATACTTCCTTCTTCGCTTTGCTGGGTCTTAGTTTTCTCAACCCCAAATTATTACTGGACAACAGTAACATCACAGGTGTTTTCTACTTGTGATATTTATAAATGGCAGCTAGGCAGCAATGAGCATGCTTGTTCTAGATCTTTCCAAGCGATTTATGAAACTAGAATTTAAAGATTTAATTTGCACATGGAGGTTGCTTTTAGTGTCTTTCCAAAGTCAGAGTTTGAAGTATTGCATGTGAATGTTGCTTTTAGTGGCTTTTAATGCCAAAATTAAAATAGGTTTTCCCAGCTCCAATCTTGTTAGGAATAGAGATAAAAACTAGAGATTTTTGTGACATTAAGGAAGTGTTGATCTGTAGTTTCATTAATTTATTGATAGCAAAGAGTGAGGTGCTATGGAAGACACATAGGTTTTTTAATCAGCTGTATGCTAGCATACATACACTTAGTTACCAATTTGGTAGAATGATGTTATCATACATTCTCTTTCTGTGTGAGAGAAATTTCTAAAATTAAACTTCAAACTGACCACAGTTTGACAGTTCATTGACATATTTACGGCTTGGTTAAGACAGCATTTTATTACCTTCAGTCTGACGAGTCAAGGACTTGGACAAGCTATGACAGCCTGTGACATATCAGTTGAAAAAGCTAAGTTGATCTTTATACCAATCAAAAATTGTGTTTGGAACTGACATAATCATTAGATAGTCTAAATACCCTTAAGATAAGTGGCATATTTTGGCCACTAAGTTCTGACTTGTTCAAGTTGTCAACTCTTAAATGAGGTTTTATATAGTTCAGTTCTGGTAGTACACAAAGCGTTGATATATACACGGGGATATATATATGGTGAAATATAGATACAGCTTCTGAGCTGCAAAATTTAAATCTTTGTTGTTCCCTTTCCATTGTGTCATCATGATAGTCTGTGTTGTCACTTTCTTCAGTCAAGCTCATATATAATCGATTGATGACTCCACTGGAATACTGCAAGGTAAAGGCTTCTGGCATACAGAAACACACTGCTGTGTCAGGTTTGTACCACTTTACAGTTGGGTCCCTGACTTATTAAGTGTCTCCTTCATAATTTATCCACTTCAACTTGCTCCTACCCTGCTAACAGTACCTATCTTGTATCTGCTCAACCAAAGTCAAATATTATAGGCTCTGCCAAAATTGTATCGCTTTTCTGTTGAGCTTGCACCAGCTTTCTGACACAATACTTGTAAAACTGGTTTTAAACCAGTTTCATTTGCTGTGCTTGCACATTGGTTTAAGTGCTATGTCAGTTAGATTATGAGTCCTTGAGACCCATCTAAAACATGTTTGACTATGGTGTGATCTCTCACATGGTCCCATGGGCTGTCACTTAGTCTTACTGGTTGACACTGACTCTCTTGTCCTCTCTCAGTTGGCTAATTAAGCCAACAACAACCAATTTCTTTCAGTATTCCGTTGATGAGAGAAAACAAAAGCTTTCTGCACATTAAGTTTCTGAACTCCAGATAAGAAGCCACAGACAAATGTAATAAGCGCGTGCTTTGGTGTGTTGAAGTGATTTCACATTCCTCTCCAACAATGGAGATGCTATAGGTCTGGCCTTAGTACAGTTTCTGGCACTGATGAAGATGGTCTTTCTACTGGTTCAGGAGTGTATGTGAAAGTTAGTCCTGTTGGGTATATAACTCCATCACAGCGCACCAAACTAACAGCAACTTCTGTTGGCTGTCGAACAAACCTCCAGCCGCCACGTATGGCTGAAATGTCTGGTACTACACACAGCAAGCTTTCTGCACACCTACAAAGTGAAAACACTCCATGAGCTACGTATGAAAGCTATTAACCTATGCAGTTTGACAACAAAGAACTCTAGAAGAGGGCAAGTATTTTTTCAAGTACATAATTCCATTGTCACAAGCCTATACAATATGTCTATCAACTTTGAATAGCAAAGAAGTTCCATGCAGCCTTCTTGAAACAGAAATGTAATTTTCAACATTGTGCACCTTTGTACATTGCAATTAATTTACACAACACAACTATCAACTTTAGAAAGGAAAGAACAACACAACCTATATGCTCAGTTCAGCTAGGTACTTTTATAGAGATGTAGAACACAAAAAAAGACAGAAAATCAGCAAAGGGCAAGCATGTCATGTGGCTACACTGCATTAGATTATACAACATACATCTCAGCGTTCAGTAGTAAGCAGATAGGTATTAAGTTTAGACAAAAAATAAAGAATACACACAAAAAGACAACATCAGCAAAGGGCAAGCATTTCATGTTGTCAGTCTTTCACCATCGATTTATACAACACGTCCTCTATCTTTAAACAGCAAAGGCCTCAAAACATATTTAGCACTGAACAGCTATGTGCATTTAGCAAGAGTGTCATTCAAACAAAAAAGTGAAGTAGACAATGCATCAAGAGAGTATGGTCGCCTTCCGCTTGACTGGTTAGGCTGGTCCGACTAGTTAGTTTTCAAATGGAATGCACAAACTATTAGGACTGGTCCTGCTCATGGATCAGAGCTGCTCAGTTCTCTTGCTCCGGTCGACCAAAACACGGGAATTTGGCAAGTTTTGGCAGGAAGAAACACTTGTACACCTTCTTGTCTGTGATTGGTCAGTTATATATGTTGGCCTTGACCTTTCCATTTGTACTGGCCAGAACCAGTTCTTTTTGGCTGGCCAGACCTGGAAAGCAACCTATTGTCTAGATCTACATGCGAAACATACCTGTACATTGTCTCAGCCTCCACATCTCCAAACCACACTTTTAGGTTTGCTGTGAAGTTCTCACCAGTCAATTCTAACATTGCTACATCACCACCTCCATTTAACTACATGTGGCAAAGGTAAAAAATACAATAAGTAATTATTCTATGAGATAATGTACTATGGGGGCAGGGGATATAATCGGCAAGTTTTCAAACTTCAAAAAAGTCAAGCTAGAGTAATCATAAGCAAGTTTTCAAACTGCAAAAAAAAGTGGAGCTAGACCAATCCTAGATGCAAACACCAAGACATCATGAAAAGTTCTGCTACTCCACCAGCTTAACTAAATAATTTTCTTCAAAGAAATAAAGGTATACAAAATGTTCTCTTGTTCTTTAGTGCCTGATGAGACATCTGGAAAACTGGTTCAGAGTATCTGGAAAACTGGTTCAGAGTATCAGGAAAACTGGTTCAGAGTATCAACAGAGAAACCCAAGATCTGAAAAGGTTACCTATTATGTCCTTATTATCTGTACACCTGCTATATATTAGCAACTTTTTCTCTTTTTAATAATGTTTATTAATATTAATCACTGTCATTTCAAGTGCGTAGGAGTAAGGATGCTTTTTAACTAACCAATCAGTGCTCATACCTGTAGATGGTTCACTAGTGGTACTGGTGTCACTGGAGAGATGACTGGCCCCATTCCTTCATAGAAACTGTACTCAGCTTTATCTGAAAGTTGTACAGTAATGAGCTCAAATATTCACCAGAAACATCTTCAAGAACAACCACTAATAAGATAACTGCCTAAATCTCAAAAGAATGCTTTTAATAGTTCTCCAAGCATCTGTTTTGATTTGCTTGTAAACTCAACTTGATGGAAGAACTGAAACTAGCATGCCATATCAATCATGGCCATAAATTATACAGCCAACTCTTTCTCAGAAAGGGTATATTCCAACAATAGGAACACAGCTAGCTAGCAGAAAAATATAATGCCAGGTGAAAATGAAAATCCCATTGTGGTATTTCTTTGGTCTTCGAAGAACTATCAACCTTGATCCAGGCCGAAAATTCTTGAAAAGAAAGAGAGGCTTTTTCTCTTCATGTTCTATGTTTTAGGCCTGTTTTAAGTTTTTCTGGCAGGGATTTAGGATAGAGCCTGGCAGGTACAAAGCCTGGATCAGATTGGATCAATAAAACTCAGATTGGATCAGTAAAACCCGGATCGAATCAATAAAACCCGGATCAAAACAATAGAACCCAGATCAGATCAATAAAACTGGGATCAAAACATTAAAACCTGGATTGGATCGGATTGGATTGACAAAACTTGGATCAAAACAATAAAACCAGGATCAGAACAATAAAATCTTTTTTGGCTGACATTTCAGGTTTATCTAAATGTCCCTAAACAGGAAGTGACATCAAATTCTACTGGAAATAAACCTGTCTGGTTAGGTTTCCAAATGATAAAGTTTAATTATTCCTAGATGTACAAAGTTAAACTAAAATATTTTTTATATTTTAACCTACTATCGATCAGGGTTTTATTGATCTGATCCAGGGTTTATTGATCCAATCCAATCTGATCCAGGTTTTGTACCTACTGGACAGAGCCACGTAAATATGCACTGATGAGAGTTAAGGGTGGTTATAGCCAAGTCTTTACTTTAATAACACAATTGTGTATTTACCATTGATTAAATTGAGACTAATAAGCCAAAAAATGCACCTGTAGTGTAATATTAATAACAACCTGTACTGATAATTGTCCACGATGCTCCATCATTAATCATTTCTTTGTTAGGTTCCTTAGGACAAGGTGTGGACTAAAAAGGATTAAGTTACACTGTTTAGTAAGGACAGACTACAAAAGACTCTGCAAAGGGTGCAGAGTATCAACTTGTTTAATATACAAACTGACAGAACTGCACAAAAAACAAAATTTGGTAAGAGACTTGCAATTGCTAGGTGTGAGACAAAACCAAAGGCATGAGGAGCGGAGAAAAGAGGAATCCAGAGGTATGCCCTTCCAGACTCTCTTCAATAAACTTATGACAAGTATATTTATGTACATGTATTGTTTGTATGTCATATTTCCAGCCAATGGAAAGTTGAAAGACAATTTTCATCACTTTAGAGCAATCTGTACATTGTCTCAAACATAAAGCTTGTCCAACAAGCAAACTCAAGGTGGGTGAGTAAGAAGGTCTGGTGTGTGTGTGAATAAAATAATTCCTAGGCATATCATTGACTCATGCTCACTTGAGGTGTGTGACTTGCTAGATCTACAAACTAGAGTTTTAAAAAAATATTACCAAACATAATTATATAATTATTTGTGTCCAAATTTATTTTTTTGTTTCCTTGTATAACTTAATAACCGAGTATTACACATACTTTTTTATATCATCTTAACTAAACACAATGAAGACTAACCTGGAACTGTATGATTCTTTCTTGTGACAAACAAAGGTACATTCTCTCTGTATCCTTCATGTAGAATGCAACCTACAGAAACCATTGTGCAAATTAAAGCATTAGGACATCAAATCTTAGAAATTGAACTGATTCTATCATTTTGTCCAGTCACATGCACCTACTTCAAGAGTTTCATTTACAATGTCCAGTGACGTGACATTGATCAGAAAGAGGGAGAAGGAGATACTCACCAAGATTTTGGATGTTGCCAAAACCCTGGCCCAAAAGAAAAAGCAATTTTTTTAATATTAAAAGTCTTTGCTACTACATGCCTGTCTGAAAACTTCATGAAGCAGTTGCACATTCTCCTTTGTTGAGTAGAGCACATTTCTAACCACATCACACGCAGCATGGAGATATTCCATGTTCTTGACAC
>JANSTQ010008127.1:0-11038 GCA_026167885.1 Bergia puertoricense | reverse complement strand
CTACCACTACAACAGCTGCTCCAACTACCACTACAACAGGCTGCTCCAACTACCACTACAACAGCTGCTCCAACTACTGCTCCAACAGTGGTTCAAACTTGCGTTATTACTTCAACTCCGGTTATTACTCCACTACTGCTACCATTACTGCTGTAACTTTATTCTTCTTTGTTACTCCACCCACGATAATTGCTTTAACTTTGGTAGTCCTACCATTCCAACTTCAGTAATTGCTCCAACTACAACTGTGTGTGTGAGGCTAGCGCAGTCGGTGAGATCTCTGACTACCAACCAAGAGGTTCCGGGTTCAGTCCCCGGCCTGGTCGGGGGTTGAACTTTGGGCGACCTTCTTTCGCCACACCGTCCGTGGACAGAGACGTTAAGCCTTTGGTCTAGTCTCTCGACGTTTTATTAAGGGACATAAAAGAACTCACACACTTCTCGAAAAGAGCAGAGTAATCCCGGTGTTGTGGTCTGTCACCTACAGCTTATTCCAACTGGCTGTAGGCTGAGTTCCGAGGTCAGGCATGAACCGTATAGTGGCTGCCAGAGGCGCCTGTATGTATTTTTTAGGTTCGACCTCGTGAGCTACAGGTTACTGAAAAACCCCGTGGGGAGCACCTGTATGTATGTATGTATGTATGTATGTAGATTCGGCGAATTGAAGCTGACACGGGTGCTCAGAGTGCTCAATACTTTGCAGCACAGCGAAATATAATTTGTAAAACTATATGTTGGTAAAAATTTGGATAAATGTAAAAATTTAGGTCAGATAAAAACTCAGTTACTCGAGTTTCACGCCGTTGCACGGCGATCATCATATGTATGCATTCACCTTTCTAACTGCTGTTCTACTCCGGTTAATACGACGACTAATACTGCAATTACTGCTCCAATTTTTGCTCTTACTCCGGTAAATGCTACAAATACTGCTCCAGCTTCTGTGATTGCTCCAGCTGTTATGCGAATTATTGTTGCGATAATACTAGCCAGCAAAGGCAGCATACATAAACACAGCACGTCTATAAACCCTCTTAATACTGTTCCAACAGATCCCCCTTTCAGCCGTTTGTTTTTTTCATACATAACTTGCCAAAGTTCTGTCTCAAAACTGGAAACCCAGTCTGGCGTCTTTGGGAGCGACAACTTTTCCCTAATTCCGGTAGGTAAAATTGGAATATTTTTAATTATTGTTTTGTCAATTCCAGCTTGTTCCTCCAAACAAGAAGACAAAGTTTCAACCCAAGACTGGTATTCTTCGTCAAAGTATTTTGTCGCATCGACAGCATCTTTCCCGTAAGGATTATCTATCACTACTCTATTTGCGAACGTCAACGCAATGATAGAGTTTTCCCATACTTGACGGCCAAACATTTTTGTCGTAATTAGAATGTCGTCGTTCAGATAACGAGTTTCATCCATTCGAGTACAGTAGATGACGAAATCGTTCATTCTCGCGGCTCTTTTCGATAAAGCGAGACGATCCGCAGATCTCGATCCTGTAAGATTTATTTCTCTTACCGCGCTTGGAAAGAAGTAACCATGACGGTGTATAGGGTGTTTCGAAGAAACTTTGTCTTTCTCTTGGCGTGTCAAAAATGGAAGTAAGGCGTTAACCAAGCGAGATTTACCAACACCAGATCGGCCAACAAAGTTGAATCGTATACCTGTTGACTTCCGATATGCAGACTTACTCCCGAACACCATTTTAGCGTTTGGTGTGAAACAACAAACGACAAAACTTAATAATTTTATGTGTCCGTGTCCATCTTTTGCATTTTTTATAACCACCAAGAGAAGTCAAGCTGGGTTACCCATGACTATCATATAGATGCATGTCTTGCAGCTGTGCTTGAAGCACACGTCCCCGTAGTAAAGGTTTTCTGCTTTACTGTCAGATTGTACGTTCTGAGTTGCAAGCCATGGCAAAGACGTCTCATAAGAAATGTAGGCATTTGCTATTAAGCCAACAATCGACAAGACAAAAATATAATGGCGGTGTTAATTCTTTGCGCCGTACAGTAGGTCGTGTTATGCAGAAGTGGGTGAATGGCGAGGGAAAATTGTCGATTTTGGTGACAGGAAAATGTGGAGTAGGAAAGTCACATTTGGTTAATGCTTTGCTTGGTGATGAAAGGTATGCAAAAGAAGGACGACAAAGAAACCGTGCCACAACGACTTCGCTCGAATGCCATTCAGAGCAAATGGGTAACGTTACTGTAGAGGTTTTCGATACGCCAGGGTTACACGATCGACATCTAAGTAGAGAATCGATTCTCGAAGAAATTAGGATGCAAATTACCGAAGGAGTTCATCTTTGCGTTTTTTGCCTCAGAATGGACGTCAAAATTCTTCCGGCCGACGTTGAAGTGATGCGCGATATTTCAAACGCTCTGGAAAACAACTGGAGCAACACAATAATTGCTCTGACCTTTGCAAACAAGGTGGTTATCGACAATCCGTATGGAAACAGTGAAAAGAATCACAGAAGGTTCTTTAGAGAAGAAATGGTGGAATGTGAAAGGGCCATTCGAGGTGACCTAAGCGACTTAGGTGTTGATTCACGCATTGTGGCAAAGATACCAATCATCCCAGTCGGATCATATCGTGACCCGCAGCTGCCAAACGCAGACAACTGGCTCTCCAACTTTTGGGTGAAGGCATACAAGGCTACAAAGATAGAGTCAAGAATGTATCTAACTAGTCTTAATAAAACGCGACTGCGTGGTCAACACAGCGGTAATATTCCGCCACTTCAATTCTTCGCAGCTCAAGAAAGTCACTTCATCCGGTCTACGGTGAAATCTTTCATGAAATTTCTCCGAGAGAATAGAGTTTATGTATTGAGTGGGGCTTTCATTGGAGGAGCTAGTGTAGCAGGAGCAGCTGGGATGGGGTATATTTTGAAGAACTTTGTTGACAAGGACAATTATGGAGCGTTTGCAACTTTTTGCGCTCCTCTCATAAGGGAACTAATTTTTAAAAAGCTCTAAGCGTTTAAACAGGAACGTCTAACAGTCCGACGAGTGTTTCCTGTGTTGCTCCTGTAAAGTTACAAAAAAAGATGTTTGTTAATATCATGATGAAGTGATGCAGTTTGACATAAGATAATTAATCTTCTTGTAAGTTTTTGAGAGCTGAAATGGAAAAAGAAAACTGGTGATCGTATTCCTGTTTTGTTTTTTTTAAAATTTGTTAATGTAAGGGTTGTATGTGCAGATCACTTTGTTGGAAATACCTTTTTTTTTTGTTCTGCAAACCTCGACGAAAGCTCTCCATATTCATTCTCTGCGAAAAGACCAACTAGTTGTCCCTCCTTTTTGAAGTACTTATCGAGGGACTGTCAGCAGTGTCCAACAGAATTCCAGCTGTTTGCACGTACAACAAATGTTTTATAGCAAAAGTGCTGAAGTAAGATAGTTGTAAACTTTGTCCTTTGGGTTTTGATATTTTAACTTTTTATCTTAGAAATGTTCTATTTTAGGATTTTGTCTTCTAATCCTTTAGCATTAGAAACATATGTTGCATTTAGGTACGATCACAGAAACTTCTAGCTACAGCTTGACCCTGAATGTTTAAAGCAATCGTATCGCATAGAAAGCTGGCGTTTGTATATTATTAATTTATTCCGGTAACTTGCCATTCAAACACAACGAAATTTGAGTGGATGTCAAATCGGTGTTTGATTTTTACAATGCTGACAACTTCATTTCTATCTGCGAGTTATAGCAGAATATATGCAAAAGCTAGACATGTATAATGTTGAATGCAGCGAACTGTTTTCTTTGAAAAAAATAAAACAAAAAATAAAGGTGGCAAAAAGGTTGATATGTTTTTTGAAACAAGGTATATTATATATGCCCAAACAATTTTCAACGTTTCATTTAATTTAGTTTTTGAGCCGTTAGTAATAATCCTATTAAAGGAAAAAGCAAAAAAAAAGATAAAGAAAGAAAGAAAACATAATCAGATGTAATGCTAAGAATACTATTTCTTAATAACTTTAAGGAAGCAGCTCGTGTCAAAGCAAATTGTGATCAACGTTTCCCAATATAAGGGTCCCCGTTTTCATAAAGACAAAGTTTCTTTGAAGCAGTGGCACAGTAAGGTGTGTGGGGTGGCACTAATCCACAGACTTATTCCACTAGTATATGAGTAACCGACATTCTCTCTTAAAAGTTTTAAAAGCAACAAAGTGTTCCTCTTGTGAAAATAAGAAGTCAAAACATTCTTTATAAAGAAAATGCCACAGTAAGGCGTCTGGAGCGGCACCGATTCACAGAATATTCCACTGTATTCGAATAATCAGTCACCACATTCTCTCTTGAAAGTTTTAAAACAACAAAGAGTTCACCCCTTCAAAAATAATAACCCGGCTAGCCTTGAACAGCCAAAGAAAGAGGACGCCATATGAATCTAATTGTATGTTTCAATAATTCCTGAAAAAATAATACGTCATGGACGCGTAATAAAAGTGAAAATTTCAAACCGCTTATAAAGTAGAAACTACCACTTTCAGTTATGTAGCACTTATGTGGCACTTTATATATGAATTCAGTGCTTTTTTGGTACCAGATGTTTAGCAAATTAAATTTTACTTCGACGATGGAATTTTCAACACAAGTATTCTTTCCTGTAAAATTGTGATACGTTTGGGAATTAATCTGAGCTACTTTTACTCCCCAAGAGTTACATAAAAATTTTGACATATTATGTAAATTTTGCTATTCTTTATTGCTTCGAATTTCGACCCATTATTTGAAAAAAGGTAGATAGTTTAAAGTAGAACAAGAATTTGTTCGTGAAGCGGCAAACTTATGCCGGAAAACCATTAGAACGAATACTCTTATCTCTTACAAAGATATAACAAGTAAGAATGGAAAATGGCTTTTAATTAGCTCAAAGCTTCTTGATGATTATTAATTTAGTTGAAAGACTCACAGGTTCTCGCCTATTTAACACTCTAACCTACAACAAATAGTTCAATTATTAAGTTTTAAAAAACTGTTTCAGATCGCATTTGTACTTGTTTGATGTGGTAACACGTTGCTTTATACTAGAACTTGCATTAGGAAGATCGACGCAACCGCACTATCAACATTAGTATACACCACACAAGTGAATAAAGCTTTTCGCGCGTTCTGATTGGATAACTCGGAGGTGATTAGCAAAGTACTATTCACCTCCGAGCAGCCGAAGAGAAACAAAATGGCTTCCCGTTATTGGTCCGCAAGTTATTCAACTTGTGTGGTATATACTAAAACAATTATTCACCTCAGTGTCGGAGAAAGTGATGGATATTTACCTCGCCGCTTCGCTTTGTTAATTGTTAATTTTCCGAATAGATTGTAAACAAGAATTGAAACTTATCAAGGTCAAGCTAGTGGCAAGAGAAGAAAACCCGCTGTTTGAGAGAATGTGTTTTGACTTGAACATACATAACTCGATAATTTGTTTTATTGTTTATTATGATTGAAGTTTGGTCTAGTTGAGAAAAGTTTATTACGAGTGTCAACACAACTTTGATCTCTACAAATATTTTATGACTGACAATATTTTGGACGTCAATTAACATTCTGCGCTTTCTTGTAGGAATTGTCAGTAGTTTCAAGGCAAATTAAAGTCGTTTAGAACATATTTTGAGTTTCGATCAGAGCTCAAATCAATCCTAAATGTTACCCAAAGTTATGTGGGGCCTGACACAAGCAGTACTTTTTTAACGATGGTTAAACTAAGAATATGTAAATGAGTTATTTACCTGTTGTCTGTACAATTTTTTCACCTGTTAAATGTTACAGGATTTTTTTCATTTTAACGAACTGATTCTTAGATAAGGGAAGTATTAAGGACTCGTCTTCATCCTTGCATCACTCCTTTCATAAACTTTTGCATTTTCGAGAAGACGCCGAATTTTTGATTTACTATAGTCTTTAGATTGGTTGGGGATGTACATAAGTATAAGTAATTAAACGAAGCACCGTTTAAGTAGTTGGGGTATAGTTGATATTTTTATAAAGGATGTGCCTATGGACAACATTGTTTGTCAATACTTTTGGACGCTTTTAATTTCGGCCAAAAATAGTAGCGTTCAAAATGTTCCAGTACAACATAAAATTATAAAATACTTTCTTTGGTGAAGCCTTCATCTCATTGCAGTATACCTGACTGAGCTAGAGTTCGGCCTAGCCTTTGCTGAGATATCGTTCTTTTTAATTATATCATATCATTTTTTGTTTCTTTTATGAAAGACAAAAACATGCAAAATTCCATTTTTGCAGCAGTTATCGGATTTTCGATCAAAGCCAAGTTTTATTAAATTTGCTTTGCTATTGGACCAAACTTGAGTTAGGATGCTACAAAAGACTAACATGTTGATTTCTCGTCGGTGTATCTCTAAATCCTTAAATTATTCGTAGCAGAAGTTATTTTCATACTCTAACGTCGTTTGCGGAGCAAAGAAAAGATTCCGCAGTCAAACCACGTAAAAGCCCCTTCAAATTACTTCTATTCATTGGCCGCCGACCAAGAGTTCCGCTAATTTGCTCTTGAGGAACTGAATTAGTCATACACAACACAGAATGTAAACCTTGAGTTTAGGCGAGTTTTAAAATCTATAAAATTCATAAATCTTTAAACTTAATAATCCTGGATTGGCGCAAAACAAAAGAAGCTCATGATCAAACGCCCACACACTCTATTATAACTGGGTAAAAGAAATCTGAACTCATGAGGAGTTTTATAACGACATATAGAATGCATTTTTTTGTTTATAACGAACAATTTCAAACATTTCTTCATAATTTGCAACGCAAACATTCTGTAGAAAACGAACTATATCATTAATAAAATATTTGCAACGTAATGAAACATTTTTTAAAAAATCATCAGGAAAAGTTACAAAACAAGATGTAGACCGCATTTTGAAAACTTTTGAAAACTGAGTTCTGCCCTTGAATTTATTCTGGAAGTTACTCTGAAATTTACTACAAGATCTCAAACATTGACCAGATTTACACAACAATTCATGTTCCTGATCATCCTTTCAGGTTCTGCCATCATTTCTTGTATTAATTGTAAAGGATCTCGACGAGCTTTCAAATGCGGCGTTTAACAATTCTCCCAGCTACGACTCTTTCCATTGTCCCCACTCCATTGAGTATGACGCCTATTAACTGATCCCCTTCCCCTCGTCCACTCCATCAATTATATGCCGGCTGGTTTCAGTCTAGGGCAGAATCTCTTAAACTACCCTGTTGACTCTTCTTCGCCAAATTCTTTGATTATCAATACAATTATATGCACTAATTTAGGTCTAGCCGCAGACCGCCCTGTTTTGAGGCGTCTTGTGGCTGAGGGTACTGAGCTTTACGATGAGAGCCTACGTCGAGACGCCACTAAGAAGAGAGAAAGAAGGAAAAAGCGGAAATGCAGTAACAGCTCCTATCTTCCTCCGGTGATCACTACCGAATGTCCACACTGCCACGGGAGAACCATCCTACTCGTTCACTAGTGATAGCCGATGATGATGACGATGATGCACTAATTTTCATTTTATGAATATTTTAACTTTGCTTCTTTTTGTGACAGATTTGTCTCTACATTTTCTCCTTATGCATGACTTTATTGTGCTACTGATGGTCATCGAAACACAATTTTGTGTAAAAAATGCAGTTTAATTAATGCCAACAACAGGCTGTTTTTGAGCCCCTCTTACACTGCGTTGGTAAGAGAAACATGCAGCAACACAAGCTGGCGCGAGCCGCTGAAAAACAAATTAAACTGATCGAATTTTTCGTAAAATTCCTTGGCGGAGAAGAATAAAAACGTTTGTGGCAACTGTGTCACAATTTAATTGCACAAATTTTCATTGCTTAGTAAAACATGCTCGAGTTAACAAGAAATACTACAAAGACTACAGATAAAACAAGCTCGGTTCTGTCTTAAGGTGCGGTAAAACTCCATTATCTCTATAGATCGACTAGTAAAAGTAAGTTGCACAAAGTCGGTTCGACTTCTACTTTTCACAACAAATTTCAATAACGTGCATCAAGGAAATTCATTGCGTGGCAAGTTGCTCACCTGTGTAGTTCTACCCGCAACAGTACATTTCAACATGTAGTGCATGCATTCTACATTGCTACGCGACAAGTTGCAGGAGACTGCTGCTGGTACAGATCGATTGTAGTCATGAGAGCTGAATGAAGTGAATTTTTTATTACTTGAAGGTTACTGGAATTACTGGCCTAGAACTCTTAGATAACTCTATTCATTAAAGGGTTTCTTTATCCCTCTAGTTAAATCGCTTTGATCAATCTAACTCGAACAAAAATGCCAGGAACCAGTCTTTGTTGCCCTACTAAAGTTCTATCCTAAAGATTGTTATTGATTCGGAGAAAAGGTTAACATTCAATGACGAAATTCCGTATGTATCTACAGTGTCTGAACTGGATCCGACTGGGCTTCCCACACGAGTCTCTGCTCAGTCGTATCTGCAGCGCCGGGATTGGATCCAACTATTTTTTTTGCACGTGAGGCCCACACCACAGCCACACTTGTCCACCTTGTTGAACTTGGCCCACGGCTGACCGCACTTCTTCCCACATTCTCCCTTCTTGTAACAAATATACGACGGTTGAGGCGGTAGTTTGCCACCTGCTCCACCGACGGAAATTTGGCACTTTTTGCGTCCTATCGGGATTCTAATGCCAACACCGGTCCATGAGCCCGATTCAGTGTTCACCCGGCAGCACGCGTGAGGGCATGGGCACGAGTTGGGTAAGAGGGGGTCACAGCTCTGACCCAGTCTGCAGTTTGAGTAGTTGGGTGTGGGCCACCTGTCACAGCCCTACAATAAGACAAGTACAGATTATGCCGAGACTTTATAGTCAGTTAAAATGAACCTATCTGAAGGGTGGGTACTGGCAGGAACTTTCTTTTTGATTTAGAAAAGGGTGAGTGAATGGGGAGAAAAAGAGTAGGGGTCTAGAATTAGGAGTTGCCCATTTCCGGATTTCGTGGAGGAAAGGGGGTGGGGGATAGTGGGTTGAGTTGAGAGAATTTGGAGAAAAATGCAGGCAAACGTTTCAAAAGCAAAACCTGTGAAAGGAAATCATTCTTCTACCTCCAAACCAAAAATGGCAAATGATCAAATAGTCAAAAAGAAGAAACTAGAATAATTTCTTTTAAAAAGAATATTTTTGTTTTTGATATCAAATTTATATTTGCATATTTAATGCTTTCCTTAATATTGGACTGCAAAAACTGCAGGCCAGTTATATTTAACTGTTGCAAGACTTCAGATTTTAGACAGAAGTCCTAATAGTCCTCCATAATCCTTTAAAGGTTAAGAATACAACTTGAACATAGATTCTCAGTCACTTAGTCTTGATATCGAGATCGTTTCGTAAAATTTGCGAGTTTAGTTCTCCCGTCTTACCAGTAATAACTCCTTGAATCTCGGTTGTGCAATTGTTCTGCAAACCCTGACAGATCCTTTTTTAGTTAATGTTTGTTTAAAGAATTACTCATCATTCAGAAGAACAAATCTTAAAAGTTTATACGAATCTGAAACATCCAGTTGCAACGCTCCAAAGTCGCGATAAAGGCAGTTGTTTTCGGTGTGTTGTCACAAGTGCACGCGCACATCAACACCAGTTATGGATGTTTTGTTGTTTCGTTCAGGAGTAATACCAGGTTTGGTGACCACTGAGCCAGTTTAAAAACGAAGGCTGCACAAAGATGTTTCCAAATTGCTACGAAAGGCGTACCCGTGCGTGTGATATTGTCGGCCCATTTATAAACTGCACTACATATGAAAAATTGACGTCGACTCTGAAAGTCTCAGCTGATTCTTACTTGCTTGGTAACTACTAGTATAACACAATATATTCTGGTCTCTTCATTACCCATTTTGTCTTCTTTTTTCTTCCCCACAGTTGTTCCGAGTCGTTCACAAGCAGCAAGACGAGCAGCAACGAAGCAGTTGCTCCTAGCTCATTCATCTTCCAGGCGGGAAACAGCTGTAAACAACTGACTCGTTCACTGAACGAACAGACAGACTTTTTTTCTTTACCAAGACGTTCAGTCTGCAAAGCTTTTCGTTTTCATTGACCGGACGTTGGTTATGTTGGTGGCATGTTAATGCTTGAAATGGGAGTAACCGGAACCACTCATGGCTGCTTAGGAGCTACTTAAAATTCCTCGTTTGCTTATAATATCTTTCCGGAAACTTCGTGTACGTGTAGTGGAAGTTTATGTGCATGAAGGCCTGTTTCAAACGTCGCGCAACTGCCGTGCCCAGCTAAATTCAGGTATTAAATGGCGTTTAAATGGTGTTAGCACGGCAGTAGTAGCACGACGTTTGAAATCATTCTATACGACAACTCCAATTTAAGATTTAGTTCGTCACGTCAAGCAAGCTCGAAAAGGTCTGTCGTGCTACATAGCAATAGCACGGCGTGGTTTCAAACTCGGCGTCGTGTCACTGCCGTTTCGAACTCAGTTCACAAGTTATGAAAACTGTATGTTTCGCTTTTTCTGTCTTTTTCTGATAGTTTTTTTTTTCTGCCATTTTGTATTTGGTGCGACAGCCGTACCATCGCCGTGCTACTGCCGCTTCCAACTCTATTTTGGTCGGCACGGCAGAGGCGCGACGTTTGAAACAGACCTTATAGGTTTATTCGTGGAGCCAGAAGTGTTTGAAAGCTATCTTAAAGATCTGAAACACACGTTAATGGAAACACATCAAGTTATTACTATCTTTCTCTTTAAGTAGAAAGTGAGAAAACTCCAAACACGCAATAAATCCCATCCCTCTCCTCCCTTCTCAGTCATCCCGTCCAGTACAGTCTCCAATGAAGCTTTCCGGTTCTAGGGAAATATTCGCTGCAATACTTTTGACACCGAGTGAATTTGCCAGAAGCCGGTGTCCATCCCAAACATTCGGTTGATAGTGTTTAAAGAAACAGTTCTTTTTCTGGATATTTAATTTATTTGTTAATAACAGCTGAGGTTAACAACTTGGGGGGGGGGGGGGGGG
>JANSTQ010008016.1:5300-16770 GCA_026167885.1 Bergia puertoricense | reverse complement strand
GGGTCATGAGATTTTTTGGGAAATTTTCATGTTTCCTTCCGGCCCCCTCCCAGGTGGAATTTATGACAGCTCCCTTACCTTTGCGCTCTTAGCTTTTATCCATTCTTTAATCTTCTAACAGTCTTTTAAACATACATTTATTATAAACCATATGCTTGAATTACGTTTTGTATTTTAGCAAGTTGGGCCTATGTTGATTGCATTTTAAACCATAAAGATTAAATGGCCACGCAGAAATAAAGCTATTGAAGTTGAAGAACCTAAGTTAATTCTCTGGAAATGTTATGATACGTTTTGTTTGTTGAGCGTAAAATGAAATAAATACCTCAGTCTTTCCTGACTTCGAAGTAGCTCTTGAACAGAAACTGAGCCTGCACTCAAACGAATGCAAAACACACTTCTTTCATCTACATTTTTACAGGTGTCAAAGCATACATGGCTGAGAGCCATACATTTTACACAGCATTTAGTCATGCAATGGAAGTCCTTCAAGAACGAGGTAAAACTAAAACTCAAAATTATAACAAACATTTACCATGCATTTAAATCAGTGCATTTGGCATCTACACATATACATACACCCATAAGTACATACATTCATACGTGCACACATGCATGCACTCATACATACACCAATACATACACATTTACATACAACCATACATACACCCATACATACATATTTAGATACACCCATACGTACAGAATGTGCCTTTATTTACACATCGCTTTGAGCTGCTTTGGTTGAAATATTAGTCTATTTTAGTGTTATGTTGCACTGGCTACAAAATCAATTGAAACGCGTTAGATTGTAAGTGTATCTGTTCTTTGTTAACTAAGCCCGTTGTTCTTAGCTTGGTCTGTGACATTTCGCTCCTTAATCTACAGACAGGGTACCGTTTCAAGATTCACTGGTTAATGCCGAAGCACCAGGACCCGCGCTTTATATCATGGAAGCCAAAGCCCGCCCAGACTGGAGTGGAGTTTTCTCCAGCGAAGATGTCACCCACCCAAATTCGTTTAGTGAATCTTATGACTTGCTAAAAGATTTTGAGGAGAAAAAGAAAGAAAGCAAAAATCCTAAACTTGATGAGACTCAACTTGCTGCCGTGGAAATTGCCTTGAAACACAAGCTTGCTCTTATTCAGGTTCGAACTCATACTATGTGCCATTATTTGAGGGAATTTTTATATTATTTTTGGATCAGAGTATGTCATTTGTCAGAACACTACAATGATGTGGTCATTCATCATAATCCTTTGGTGAATCAAATATCGTAAGGTTTTCACACTCCCCGAAGATATTCTTCAGTTTGGAGATATTCGAGTCACTTCAGCTCAGGTCAGCTGAGTGTACTGAAAATCGGTGACCGTAAAAATGAGAGCATGCGCAAACGACCGCGGGAGTTGATTACAAGAAAAACATTGTTAATTATTGTCATCATACAGTGCTGTTGTAAATAAAACAATACGGAAAGAATACATGCCATACAATATGTTTTGTTTTGCTTTTGTTTTAATTTTATTAGACACATGAATCAGTGAAATTGCGTAAATTTGACTTACTTTTGGAGAAAGGAAAATTATCAAATAGAAATCAGTATTGAAGTGAGGGCTTTGGATTTCGTTTTTGGGACAGTATAAATCATTCCCTGATGTCTTGTAAACGACAAAAACAATCTGAAGTTTGTAACAATTCATGAGCAGTCGTCATAGGCTCATTAAGCAAATATCAACACCATAACAACGCATGACATGCATCTGAACGTTGCTGCATTTCATTTGCATTATGATTTATTATAGGGACCGCCGGGTACAGGCAAGACACACGTTGGTCTGGCGCTCGTCAAGCTTCTTCTTTCTCTGAACGTAGAACAAAAGCGGAAACTTGGACCAATATTGGTAGGTGTCATCTTTACGTTTTTTCATTCCATTAACACATAGGTTGTTATTACAGGGCCGTAAGGAACTATTTTAAGTTAGGGGGTCCAACTTTTTGAAGGGGAAGGGGAGGTTGGGGAGGTTGAAGAACTGAATAAGGCATAGTGGGGTTTTTAAAGTATAACTGAAGGGTTTGTTTCATACGCACCGAAAGTTTTGGGTTGGGCCCTTACTACCCACCAACCCCCATCCCCTCCCCTTTTCCTACGGCCTACAGTAACAAATAAGGGACAGGTTATACACTGGTAAGAAATTAAACCAGATGCAGTCTTTCAAAAACTTGGACGTTCTTTCACTTACAAACCATATGTAACCACACCACCTCTAACGTTACAGGTGGTTACATACAAGAACCTTGCACTGAACCATTTCCTCACCAAGTGTTTGGAGATGCTGCCTCAAGAAACTCGTATTGTACGTATTGGGAAAAACTGGGACGACACGGTGGGAGAGCTGAGGAAATGTACAATAGAAAAGGTACCAGTCACATATCGTGTGTTTAGCTTCTCTTTCACCTAAAATCAATTATATGTATATCTGAAGGCTTCAAAGAAATAGGGCATTATCCAACTGCAGATTGATACTTGAAAAGTTATGTAACTGAAATGACTAAACCATATGGAGTAAATCTAATAAAAAAATATAGGCCTATTTCAATAAAGTTACTTTAGTAAGCATAAAAAATACGGCAACCCAGGATTATTGCTTGGATACCGTAATCAGACAACCAGACAAGACTGATAACGTACTAAACATACACACACTAATCACTACTCCCATCCATTGTTCTGATATTAAATTTCCCATAATTCAACCAGGTCGTATCTCTTATGTTTTGACTGAGCAAAGTTTCTCCAATTAGGTATATGAAGTCACATGCGGTTGTATTGCAAGTAATAACGTAGATTGATTTCTCGGTATGCCTGGTTCACACTCGTAAGAAAAGCTTGAACGTTTGACAAGTATATTTAAATAACAAATTAAAAAAGAAAGCAAAGAACGCTGGAGTCACCTTATTCCATCTTGCCGCCCAACTGATATCTCTTTATCTTTTGCTTTTTTAGTTAGAGTTTTTTATGCTTCTGGTGAAGCTCCTCACAAATATGAACCAGGCTTTGTAACTCTATGATTTTAAAGAGCTTTATCAGGATGAGCATCTCCGAAGGGCAAACTTGCCAAACTTGGGAATGAAGTGAAACCTAATAACAAATTATGTTGATATAACTTGATATACAGTATTAAGAGATACCATTCTATTATTTTGGCATGTTTACTTATTCCAAGATTCCTCGAATTCATTTACATTTAGAATACTTCAAATGCACTAAAATGCATTACTTCGAAATATTTGCTCTGATTGCAGACGGAGCTTTAAAATACTAATTATATCATTGTTAACGTTTTAGAAATGAAACACTCTTTATCTTATTGTAGGTTCATATTGTTCGTTGTGTTGTCTTTCCAGGTTGCCAAAAGAATCGAAGTAAAAAAGTGTTCAACTCGGGAGATGTACAGTGAGCTCGAAGAGTTAGAAATGCGTTTGTTGTCATCATCTCGGAGGCTACAGCAAGCGAACATGTTTAATTCAACTGTCTTCAGAGAGGTATGGGTTTGTGCGTGGGAGTGATCCTATTCTGTAGACATGCATGTAAGGTTACCGACTGTTACCTTTGAGATGGTAACTTTCCAGAGGCTCGTTAGTAAAGATCAGTGAACGATGTCTGAGAAGAAATTCGCACTCGTAATTGTTGCTTCCATAACATTACTGGCCATGATCAAAGCTTGATAACTACAATCGTTGGAAAGATATCGCCATTTGAAGCTGGTGCTTTTCCAGTATTCTTTATGATTAGTTGAATAAAGTTTTATTAGGCTATACCAACATTATCGCCAAATTTATACACAGTTTCTGAAAGCTGCTACAACTAAAGCGTTTGCTGTTCGCCAAATTAGGGGAATTTAAATTTGATTTCCACAGATTCAACGTATGGAGGTTATAAATAAAGAAATTACTATTTTTTCAGTTTTTGATAGTCTATAAAAACCACTTTAAATCAAAACTTCATTTAGCACAAAACTATGCATGTGTACAGTTATGTACCACACTTGTTTATCTGTTTATCGCTTTTTAATTCTTTTTTGAAAATAACAATTTTTATCTCACAGAAATAATTATTTTATGTTTGATAAATCGTTAAAAACAACAAACGTTATTTTCTGGTTTAAAGATAGTGACTAAAAGATTCAGTACTCGAATTTGTTTGCACAATTTTTATGCAAGAGAGTAAACTGCATTCCCAGTGGTACTTGGCACAAATCTTAATTGATGTACATTCTACTTGAATAGGATGTTATATGTGACTTATTAGCTATGACGTCATAGTGACATCACAGCGTTATATTTTCTAGCATGATTTATTTATTTTAGTTTATTCAAACGTGGGGCACAATCTTTCAATAGGAACCATAGAAACTTGCTTTATTTACCTTGAAGTATACAAAAGTAGCTGAAAATGTTCCTAAATGTAACAAAAATTACATTTGATGACGTAATCATGACATAACAAAATTACATTTGATGACGTAATCATGACGTATAAAGCCTATAAACTCTGTTCTATTCAGTTCAGTTCAAATAAAAACCGTTACTTTGCAACAACAAAAAATGCTTATAACTGTGTTATGCCTCAATCAAATTCTTCCAAATGTTGCATACGTGTTAGAAACTATATATGCTTTCATTTTTCAAGAGTACGTAGAAACGTGCTAAGAAATGCAGGCGGTATCGCCATCATAAAACAAATAATAATTTACTCATAGTGCATTGCGTTACGCATAAAGTTTCATGATAGCGGCATATAATTGATGCAAAATTACAAATTCATTTGCTGATTAATGTTTACTTGGAAAAACCGGCCCAAAGTGCAAAAAGTTTCTAAAAATTACTACATTGGAAATCATAAAAATTACCTTCAAAATCGTGGTTACATTGCAACAGCACACGTCAGATCAAAATATTTGCCATAAAATTTTAGGAAAAGTCATTGAAATTTGGTCGTATTCCAAACCGTTTAGAAGTTGTGCTCAAAAAACCACATGAAGAGGAAGAATCCCCCCCCCCAGGCTGGATAGGTTTAAAGGTATTACATTTTCAAAGAAAACCTCCAAATAATAAAGGTACATTAAGAACTTTAAACCTTCCGTTGTCGTAATATTTACCGATACATATTTAGGAAGCGGAAGACACACATATTTTCCACCTACTAGTTGGAGACGAGGAAACACACGGAATAGTAGATCGTGCCGAAGCAGAGAGACTGGTCTACCAGAAGAACACAACTAGGAGGGAGGACATTGTTGAAAAGTTAGGTAAGATTGACTAAATCTTGTCCAACCCAGGCTTCATGAAGGTGCCTTGGTCCTGAAGGGGGGATGGGTGTGAGGGAGGTGAGGATTAGTGCCGGTGGACCAAAGGCAATCACTTTGAGGTGCTCAATTGACTTGCGAATTTATCTACGTCATAATAACGCCATAACAGCTTAAAAGTTGTTATTTTACAATCTTGCTGATCAGAAACACAAAGTGTACATACGTTTCTGACTTCGACAATTTAAAAAAGCAATGTTGTAAATCAGTAGGCAAACTCTTCTATCCATTTAATATAACTGACAGTATTTTACAAAGTTTCATTTTTCAGTGCATCTTTTTCAGAAAAACACTTTTTTTCAAATCCTTGTATTTAATGCCATCAGTAATCTATTTTGCTCTGTTAGCTGTGTTCTCAAATACGTCAATCTAACACGAAGAGCTTCTGATCAAATTTTGACAAAAGGCAAAGCAGAAAGCTGCCATCTTTGATTTCTTACAAAGCTATTGCACAACAGTTATTATGTCAAAAACCATATGCAAAGGTGAATCATCAAAATGATATATCGTACAATCGAGTTCAACATTAACCACTTGTTTCAAAGATTTCGTTGAGATATGGAGAAAAAAATATGAAGACGAAAGTTGACCAAACGTGGCATCACAAACGGCGTTTCCATAGCATCAACTGATACCTCTTGATTCATAACTTTTTTAGAATCTTATTCTCCATGAATTTACAAAATTTTGGTTGTTTTGTTGATATTACTTGAATATCAAATATTTCTCAATGGTTAAAATTGGCGCGAGCACTCCCCCTCCTCTCTCTCTCTCCGACAGGGCTAGATGGGGTTTTCCTATCTGTCTTGGATGTACCTAGTATCAATCGGCAAATTGTAAATCAAGTAATGCATTAAATAGAATTCCTAGTTTAGGATAAATTATCAGAGACTGATAATTTATGCTCAGGATCTTGCTACTTAGTTATTACAGCTTGGATTTACAGCAACCAAACTATAACTTGAAGAATGCAAGAAAAACGAGGATAGCTTGGGTCTTCCTAAATGCTTCTGTTGTTCTTAGTTACCTATGTCCCGTTGTTGATATGATATTTGTGAATCTGACTGCTTTCAAGAATTCACTAGTGGGTAATTTCTTGTTACTGTGCATATTAAGTTCTGTTTGTCTGTTCCAGATGACCATATTGCAACCAGTCTTCAGAAATGGCTTTTTCCAGCAACAGATCAATTATGCAGTGCTTCTTCTGAGCAACCGTATGCTGCGCCCAGATCAGATTCCACAGAAACGTTTTACGGAGATAATTCGAATAAATCTGGTAAATCGTAAGTAGTTTCTTTGCTGTTTCTCAAAGTATTTGAACAGGAAATACGCTGTCAAGTGAAATACGTTTAAACAGTTGTACGTTTCCTCTTTTTTTCTGTTTTGCTGGCGCAACTCCAATATTTTTCCTCCTAAAATTCTGTCTTAGAAAATACAGCACCCAGAACGAAACTCAAGAGGACTCGGTTGGCTCATGTCTGGAACATTCAGCAGAAGAGAGAGAGCGTTTTGAGGCACTTGGTGATGAAGACGAGGACGATCAACAAATATCTGCCAGGTCACATCACAGGACCGATGAGGAGATAATGTGGAGAAAGTTGTTGCCATCGCTGCCCGAAGAAAGTGAGTTACTTCTCCCTTTATTTTATCTTAATTATCTTAAGCAGCTTTGTACACTCCTTTTGGAATTTGATTAGCTTCACAGTCACTTAGTTCTAACAACTATGATTAGCGTTACGTTAGTTAGCAGTAAATGTGTGGCAAAATTTTTTAAGGAACTGGTTTCGTTTTATCTCGATTAGCAATAGGGAAGACACTAAATTAATTAGATGAAACACCAGGCATTTCAAATACAGAATAAATCCATTTATGGAAGTGCGGAGATCCTTGTATACAAGCCTTGTAGAAGTTCATAAGATCTACTGGATGGAATTTTAAGATGTTTTGGTTGAAACTGAATAAGAAATCTGAATTTAAATTTTGTAGATACCTATTTTAACAATGTTGTCGATGTTGATGCCCCATTTTAAGTTGCTCAAAATTGCCACACTTAGCATTTTTCTAAGTAACATTTTGCCTCTTAGTTGCTCTTAATAATTATTTTACTAGTTTTAGAGGGTTATCAACTTGTCTACATTGTTTACTTACCATATTTTGTATGTTAGAAGATCATGGCCTAATGCTGTATATCCACTTACTCCTCACCAACAGGAACAGTAACAAGCACCTGATACATATTAATACAAAATATAACTATGAATGCTTCAGCTAAATCAAACGCACGCAATAAAGTTTTAAGAGTATTTACATGCTAAAATAGAAAAAAACATATGTATAGCATAGTACACACGAACAAATTTTATTCTAAGGCGGTATTTTCGAGCGCAGTTTACTGCGTGAAATACACAAAAAATGTGTGCAATGGTTCTTGACAATTTCCCTTAAAGCTCTTTCTCAGTACAAGCACTTGCTGAACACTGTCAACCCGTGGAAGCTGAATAAAGAAGAAAGAGTCCAGTTTGCACATGTTGTGCTGAAGCGATTTCGAGACAGAACCAAAGAAGAGTTTCTGCAGGTTCATCGAGAATACGTAGAGGTAAGACTACTTGTAAACTGATCCGCGGACATTTCATTGGACAGTAACCAGTAACTTGTGGCCGCTCATATTCAACACTAATGAATAGATACAGTGATTTAAATGTGACAAGTTGAAGTGCTGAACAAATATCAAAGAACGTTCTTCTAAGCGATAGTCCTAGAAAGGAAAAGGACTCACACGAAGAAAAAGAAAAAGGTCTCTGACCCAGGTGGGGCTCGAATCCCCTTCTTACGTGTTTATTGCTGCACTTTACCATCTTAATCCCCCATGGCCATCTCTCATCTGACCTTGTAGCTCAGTTGGTAGAACAATAGTGGCATGAATTCAATTCCCACTGTGGTCAGAGATATTTTTCCCCTTTCTCCGTGTCGGTTCATTTCCTCTTTAGGGTTTTCGCTCAGAAGGCGATTTTTAGGGTGTTTGTGCAGCACTTCAACTAATGTGTTTTAAGAAATAATTGTTATTAACCAGTTTGATCGTTTTGATACTTGACACTCAGTCTAATTACGATTGACCAAATAAAACGTCCAAACACATTGTCAGCCTAACACGTCTTTAAAGTTATGGGGTACTTTCAATTTTAGGCGACAATGTTTCTTTAACTTGTTTTTGCACGTGTGCGCAAGCTGCGCAGTAAGGTTCCGGGAACTTATCTGGGATCTGGAATGTCTTTGTGTTGTTGAACCTCAGGTTTTTAACTATAGCCTCTATTTAATTTTCATATTAAGAAACGTGAAGAAATTGAGCTTTTGAGAAGGCAATTCCACGCTCGAGTTTTGAAAAAGAGCGATATCGTTGGAATGACCGTCACAGGAGCTGCAATGCGATCGGACATTTTAGGTGAGTTAGCTCGTCAGGGTTCCAGTCGTTTTGGGTTTTTGGTTTGGGACTTTTCTTGGATGAAACCAGGAACCAGCATGGTCAAGACAGCACGGTTATTGGTCAAGGAACGTTTTTAAAATATTCTAAGTTTTCCCAATAGCAAAGTGAATCATCAATTTTAATAGATCTCAAGACCTATTGGAGTGCGTCGTAAAACGTATTTTAACTTGTGTTTAAGTCGTTGTTGTAACCGACCATACAGTTACAGTTTGGTGTGTAGTTTTGGATTAAGGACGTGACTTATCTTCAAAACCTGTAACTCTGTAGTTCAAACGGCTGCAGTGTTAGCCGGGAAGCCGAACCAGTTTACAGAAACGTTGCAATGTAATTATTGTAGTTAACAAACGTTTGAAAAGAGGCTACAATTTAACTGTCGTTCACAACTTAAATTTTATTATTCTTCAACTGCAGCAAATGTGCAGCCATCCATCATGATTGTAGAGGAAGCTGCAGAGGTCCTTGAAGCACAGCTCTTGGCGGCTATTCCTCTGTCCGTGCAGCACCTCATCATGATCGGGGACCACAAGCAGCTGAAACCCCAGGTTCATCATCAGAGACTAAGGAAGTACCACTACATGGACTTGTCGATGTTTGAGAGATTAGCCAACTGCGGACTGCCACTTCAACAGCTTGGTTATCAGTGCCGTATGAGAAGAGAGTTCGCTGAACTTCTGAACAAGCTGGATTTATACCAGGTCCCCCTTAAAACCAACGAGAAGGTATGTTTATCTTCGGTATTTCTCCAGGTGACTTTGTGATGTTGAGTTTACATGAAAAATACTTGCTATAACAAGGTACGACGTGAAAAATATCAGTGCTGCTTCTCAGAGCTTTTGAAAACATATTCAAGATGAATAGCTGTATGCATCCCTATTCTACTAGGAATTCACACCACAATAAATCACGTTACTTTAATTAGAACTATTGGAAAAAAAATCAATCGTTTATCAGGGTCATAAGTAGTGAGGACCAACAGCTAATTCAATCACTCAATGTTTTCAAAGTCTTTCAAAGTCGTATTTTAAAAATTGTTTATTTTCTCAGGCCATTTTCCCTTAGATTATAATATTTTTGTCTGACATCCCCTCCTTACATAGACCACCAGAAAACTACAAGTAGTAATGCACCCATTCATTGTTCCCTCTTCAATTTGTCTGTAACTTTACTATGTTTAATTAACTGTTCCTAACCTCACGGTCCGTGGAACTTCTTTGAGATTCGGATGTGTGTGTATGTGTGTGTGTTGGGTGGTGGGGGAAGGGGGGGGGGGGGGTTGGGGGAGATGGCTGGTTAGTGGCACAAAATTAGGGGGGTCGGACGGTGAAGACACTTTTCTTAAAAAATTTTGAAAATATTGGGGAGTGGCTAAGGCCCCCAGCCCCCGTCCCCCTGGCTCCACGGCCCATGGACCATGGACCTGTTCTAAAATGTCTTTTTGGTGCTGGAATAAAGACAATTAACAAAAAGACACACTAGGTCTTGAAACGATTTCACTTCAATATTGGATTCTGTGGCAAAAGACATTAATATCAGATCGTAAGCTAAGTTTTAATTTATTTTCTTCTATTATTTTATTATATTTGTCTGAGCAATGTATCACCAATAATGGTAATACTAACCGTAAACGTAATACCAAACGTACATGTAATAGTTTGCTGCTTGGGTGAGCATGTCCCTTGACTGACCACTGCTCATACGCATCACCCCACGGAAAATTCTGGCTACGCGCCTGAACTGGAGATGAGTTGTCTTCTTAGAGGAATCGAGGACACAGTGTACAGGTCTTGCAAATTCTTTAAAAAAATGTATTAGTCTACCTGTTTCGGTGGCATTTCTAATTTGCTATTTTTTTTAAAGCTATACTCCAATAAATACCAGCGAAACTCATCAAAAAAATATCATGTAACATTTTACACGCAAGTATGGCTAGTAAACACCACTCATAACTGAGAAAAAAATCCCCTTACTCAGTACAAGCCTTTATGCAACGTCGTTACGATGCAAACACAAAATTACCACAATCAGCTCTCAAAATAGGAGAACAGCGTAGCACGTTACTTGTGACATCGTCAACTACTTGACCCATAACAACCTAAATTCTGATTTTTATGAAAGTTGAAGTACAAGATAACCAACCATTACATTTATGGTTTACTTTTATTACATTTATGGTCAGTATTTAACATTTATGGGTGATAAGAATAACTAGGTGCTAAAAGCGTACGGGCCATGACGGAAAAAGAGATGAGCAAAGTGCGGCTCGTAGGAGGTAGAGTCCTTACATACTGGCATCTTTTAGTTTAGTCTATAGCACAGAGTGGTAAAAGAATCCTACTAATGTTGTACTACTGTATGTTACTTCTAAGAACCAATTATTCTTATATTAGCCGGATTTCAGTTAATATGTAGCATCAAATAAACATGATAACTCCAAGGGGAAAATGTTATGCTTACTTTGAGCCGCGCGTTTCATTTTTGCCCGCTTCTTTTTTTTTGTTTTATAATAAAATTAAAATATTGATTAAAGTGTTTACTAATTTTCATTTTTAGGAATGGAATTGCCGTCCAAAATGTTACGTGAATCTTTGTTAACTTATAGTTGTGACGAAATAATTATTTTAAC
>JANSTQ010007794.1:4258-16777 GCA_026167885.1 Bergia puertoricense | reverse complement strand
TTGAAACAATTGTGTTACATCTGACGAAAAATACGACGTGCGATCGCTTGCTCCCGAAATCGTGAACATAAAAGACTCATTTTCTCAAGCTCTTTTAGTTTTTATCGTTCATACTCTTCATGGTTTTTATCATTAGTCAAGTGCGCTGTTATGCGCTGATTGTAAAGAAATGGTATGGCCACAGTGTCGGTACATCCTGTACGTTTTTGGTTGTAACTCAGATCTATCCAATGGCAAAGTTGACGGCTATTCAATTGCAAGTATCAGTATCAGAGCGCCGCAGTTAACGTTTATGTTGGTCGCATGTCAAGGGGAAAACAGTTCATTCAAGTTGACCCGACCTTGCCAGTGGGACCAAAGTATTAAAAAAAGCGCCCTCCCTCACTGAATTTTGGAAGATTTCTGATGATAGACCGGGATATTTTTTTAAGTGATCTAAATGATATATATATATATATTTTTTTTTTGGAAAGCGAAACATAGAGCTCAACTACATTATGTTTTAGACAAATTTACTTAGAGCATGCAGCTAAATCTTAGAACTTGCCGTTAATATCGAGAGTTGTGATTTTCAGAGAAATCCACGTCTGACATGCTAAACAGGAAATGTGGAAAGTAGTCGATCTGCTGTTTTTCAGCAATCAAATGAATGGTGAATTGTATTTTTTTCTTTAAAATTTGTGCAGCTTGAATCTTCAGAACTGCTATTGAGCAGCTAAATATTCTAATGGAAAAATTTTTTTCGAGTCATTTAATCCGATTGTTGATATATAATCCAATATGCTAACGCTTCCAGGAATTGAAACTTTACAAACAGGAAATACTTGCGCGTCAGGTCTGTAAGAAGTGAGTGCCTTGGAACAAACATAATTTCTGTTGAAACGGGAAATTACTGGCAAGCAAATACATAGGGAAGTTTCATGTGAAGCAAATATGAGCAGTAAATTGAGCAAGAAAATCTCTGATCTGAATGTGCCTCTGATAGAAGAAGGAGAAGAGACGACAGACGCCTGGGAAACCAATCTGCATTACGTAGCGGGATCTCCAGTCTGGAAGTATCAGAAGCATTCGTTTGACCAGCTTCCTCGCAGATCTCGGTTGCCATTTGAGAAAAGCCGTATCCAGGTTCGTTTGGCGTCATTACTTTACCATGCATATGTCAGGTTGCACAAAGGTTCTTTCTGTGTTTGCTGTTAACTTGTAAGATATCTGTTCTTCATTTGTTTTACCTGAACTGTAAACTTGTAAATGTCGGATGAAATATGAATTTTAATAGTGTCAATAGTACGTTTTGGAGAATCGTTTGATTGAAAGTTTACACAGTGGTATAAGAAAAACACAGTTTTATCAACTCAGTATGGAGAATGAAAAAAATAATAATCAACTTCTTCGATTATTAAAGAAACAACATGCCATTTCATATCTCAGATTTTTCATTCTTCAAACCCCCTGTTGGAAAAGTTATCGCATGCGCTGTATTGGATGTTTAGTCAGGTCTGTCCTTTAGTTAGTATTCGCTACTGATTGCTTATAGAAAGCGCATGGCTGAAATCATTAGTTTATTTTGTTTAAAATCAAAAAGATTCCCTCCTATGTATTGCTTGTTTGCTTGATCATTAAACAAGTCCATTTAGTTCATTAATCTCACGTATTTCCTGGAAATCAAACTGAAAGAGGAAAGTGTCGAGGCTACTCTTTCGTCGCAGTTTTGTTAATTTCGACAGGACCTCTTATACAACAATTGTAACAATAGTAATAATGATATAAACCTATTCAGAATTCTTTATAGTAATCTTAGCTTGTTTTCAACTCGCTAATTACTTTCGCTTCAATGATTGTGGTGAGTATTCCGATCCGACCGGCAGTAACTAAGGTGGGCCATCCATAATTTAATATAATACTAGTCGATAACCATGGGGCTCATTGAGTGTTACTGAATACAGTTTGAAGTTGAAGTATTCACGTGATCGTACGCCTTCTGCGATATTTTGAAAATTGGATCAGCTTTAAATTTCTTATGGTATTGCAAAGCACTGGCCGGGTGATAACTCAAGGTTCAATATATTGAAAACTAACCTATGACCTTTCAAACAGCGTTCAGGATACATCTCATCTGGTATTTCGTTACCGTTGGTCGGTCACTTAATTAAAGGATTAGTTAACTGTGATCACAGTTAATTATTTTTGAGCAAGTTCAATAGAAAAAATGAACTTAGTGTGAAAAATAAACTTGTCTTAAGCAGGGACAGCGGAGCAGAATCTGAGCTAGGGGTTCTGAACGAAGTGACAAAGAATATTTTGTAAGAAATAAGTTTGCTGTAGCAAAACTGAGAAAACTTTTGTTCAGCTTTTGTGAAAAGCTAAGGGTGCTAGACCACCCGTAGCCGGCACCCCTGGTTCTGCCGTCCCCGTTAAGACAAATTTACCTTGTCCTTGCACAGCATTACGAACATACCAGTCTATCACTTTTGTCTCACAGTCGTTAACCGAATGAAAAAGTGAAAAGAAACGATCACGTAAGTCTCACTGAAAAAAAAAAACTTGCCACTTTAGTTGTGTCTAACTGACTTAAACCCGAGCCAGTTTTGGCCTTCCAGTTAACAAACTCTTGAAAGTGTGTGGAATATTAAATTTGTTACCCTCAATAAATTAAGTGTCTTTACTTACTTTACTTTACTTATCAGTGACCGGCGCTGATAGCTGCCATTTACAGTATATATCCAGGCTGCAACACTGTGATTATCCTACTCTTTTCAATTTTTATTTATTTATTTACTTACTTACTTACTTACTTACTCGCTTGTATATATAACCAAAGTGATTAAATGAAATAAAATGCATAGTGAGGACAGTACAACAGAGCTAGGCTCCAAATTAAGTACCGCCTTGTGCGTTCACTCAGAACAAAATAACTATCCCCCCTCCCTTCCATTAACTCCCCTCCCAATAATTTATTTATGAATGATAAGTGTGTTGGGTTTTTAAGTCCCCCGCCCCCCACGTTGAGAGCTCAGATCAACAGTTTAACGTCCCTGTCCACGGACGGTGTGGCGAAAGGTCGCACAAAGTTCAACCCTCGACCAGATCGGGAATTGGACCCGGGACCTCCTGTTTGGCAGTCAGAGATCTCCCCAACTGCGCTAACGTCGCACACACTATCCGCGCAAAGGTGCTTGGGAAGGGAGAAGAAAGGATTTGTTTGTCCTTTTCGAGCACCTTTGCGCGCAGCAATCGCGGTTGTTAGATTCACGACTTGCGTTGCCAAATTTTCGATACAAAACTTTTTGCATTTAAGCAATCTAGTAGTAACCTTTCATAACTGCTAACTCATAAAAATCAATAAATACCTGGGGCAAACGAATATATTAAGTATTTATCAATTAGAACATGAACTGGTGTTTTGCATGGGTGCGCAGTGCGCAGTGATTGTGTTTACAGGCAGATCTACCAAGGCACACATCTCAAACTGATTTCAGCTATTCACAAGCCGGACAGTCGTACTCACACGCCGAAAATGTGAAATTAGTTTTCCAACACTATAATTTTTCTACTATTTTTCGACAAAATTATAAATTTCAACGGGAAGACATTTACTAGCAGCTTTACACCCATTCACTTTCTTTTATACAAAACCGGAAGTAGCTGAGTTTTTCTTATTATATAAACAGAGCTAGAACGAACTATGGAAAAGTCAATATACGTTATAAAGATGTAATGCTCTGGAATGATTTGGATTAAAATTTTAAATTGCTATCTTTTAAAAAGTTTAAGAGCCAGCTTAAAGTCAATCTTATTCACAGTCATACACTTAACTGATATCTGATTATATCTGCGCGCTGCAGATCTGAGGGGTTTCCGACACTGTGTGACTTTTCAGATTTGCCATATTAAGAAAATCTAGTGCCATATTTACTATCCTATTCTTTTATTTCCTTGTCTTTCTTTGTATTAGTTTTTTGTGTGTTTCTATACTGGAGCATGTATCTAAATAATGTTTATAGATACTCGGCTAGTTTAGCTTTGCTATTCTCAGTATCTTTTTCCATAGACAGCTTTATTATTTCTCTTATTGTATCTTGTACTTGCGTATATTCCTAGTTGTTGTTGTTTCTAGTATTTTCGAAGACTAGTAGCTTGTGTTCTTGTGATTCTAGTCTAAGAATGTCTGAATTATGTTTGAAGTGGAAAGTGAAGTATAATTCTGTAAACATCTTCTATGAAGTCTAGTTTGATACAGAAACCTTACAATTGAGTCTGTGATTCTCATTGTTCATATATATACTCCCTCCAGGTATGGTTGTCGTGGTTTATTGCAACACTGTTCCTAGCCCTACTGGTGTGCAGGTTGGTTACTCTAATCCTCAAGGCGGTACACGAGATCCACTGCTTCTTGCGTGAGAGCTCTCACACCCTGAAGTGCAGCAACTACACCCTGGTTAGCTTTACTCGCGAGAACACGACCGGCTGGCTCTGTGTCTCCGTCATCACCTCAACTATCTGTCTCATCGCACTACCGACCATTCCTGAATTTCGTGGGTAGGTGAATTTGTGAATCTCTTTTGCAGGCAGGTTACAGGCCCGGGACAGAGTTCCAGCATCCTTTGCAGGCAGGTTATATTTCAGCATCTTTGCAGGCAGCTGGTTATAGGCCCGGGACAGAGTTCCTGCATCCTTTCGGGCAGGTTATAGGCCCAAAACAGAGTGCCAGCATTCTTTACAGGCAGGTTATAGGCCAAGAACAGAACTTCATGATCCTTTGCAAGCAGGTTAGACGCCAGATAAGAGCCCAGCATCTTTTTCAGGCAGGCTATACGCCAGGTAAGACCTCAGCATCCTTGTCTTTCGTAGATGAATTCTGTCGGTAATCTAATATCGCGTTCAGTCGCAACTAATAATAAATTCTAACAGTTGAGGACTCCAACACCACGCATTAAATAATGAAATCAAACACAATCAGAAAGTAGGCAAATCGTGGCAAACAAATAAAAAGCGAATGCAAAAACGTAAACAAACAGTGCGCATGCAAAAAAATAATAGATTTGTCTGAAAAAAAGCAATTTTAGTTAAAACAAAATAGAAAACAACAGCTTTTGTTGTTTGCTCTTCAACAGGTACAAGCACGCCCTGCGAAAATTCTCCCATCGATCCTACTTCTACAGTACAGCTCTTCTACTCATGCTGGTCCTTGTATACCACGCTTTACTCATGGCCTTCTCTGAGGTCCCAATCAACAAAGCGATCTCGGGCCTTTTCCTCTCAGAGAAAATTCTCGCCATCCTCACGGTCTTCGCCTTCAACTTCCTGCGTCCGCCGCAGAGTCACGACTCGTACCCAGCCCTTCGAGTGATGTATTACGCGGCCGTGGTTTCGTCCTTGATCGAGAACTCCTATCTGTTCCTATCAGTTTCTCTCGACACAACTTTTAAGATTTCTGCCAAAGGGAAGTTTTCGGGAATGAGCGATAGCATGAACGCGGTCATGGTCATGTTGGTTGCCATCGAGGCAAAATTCCGTTTGAGCATCGCCAGTTTCTTTTGGAAAAAGCTTTTCTATGGAAATAAAGATATCTACTCAGATATGAAATATCTTGATGACATTTAGAGCTGGCGATTTCGCTTGAACCGAGAATATTAAGAATTGAAAACATTCTAAGAAAGCAACTAGGCTGATGAACGAGTGCCTTTCTTTCATTTTTTTGCTAGCGTGGGAATATTCTGAATAGATTGAGAAGAAAAACTCGAGGTAATGAACACTGGCGAGTTTTTGTCAACGATTTTTTACCGCCATGATTGGCAGGGGGTAATCTCTTCAGTTTCAATAAAATTGCTGTTGTTAGAGGGAGACCAGACTGTTGGAAATAAAAAAAAAATTACATGACATTAAAAGGATAAAAATGTGTAAAAAGTTGAAAATTATCTATTTACAAAACCACAATAGAATTACTGTAAAAAAATAGACAATAAAAACACTTTACTATAACAATCATTAAAAGTAACAACGGTGGCAATAGCCATTGCAGTAAAATTCACGTGTAAAACATGACTTACTTTGAACACAAATGCTTTCAAATAATTCTAGTTGTTTTACGGAACAAGTTGATTATTGAGAAACAGATTGCTTTAAAGTCAAGAACGTTAGAAAACTTTGAAAACAAGTGAAAGCGAATACCACGTTAATGAGAATCTCAAATAAACCGAGCTCTTCCTTGGTGTTAAATAGCTGCAAAAAAAGCAATACTGTAAACGATACACTCTTTTTGTTTTATAAGAACGTCTAATTTTGGGGCCGAGGCTGGATGTTCTTAATTATTTTGAGGGTTTCTGTCTCAAATGTTCATAAAACGTTCTTACTTTTTAGGATTGGGTAAATACTAAAATTTTTATTTTCTTTCACACAAGCCAACCCAAAATGGAAATATAACAATTTGTAATTGCGCGATGTTGCGCAAATTATCTTCACTGAATACAATATGTAAAATAACATTCTCTACATATCCCCAGCCTCAGCATGTTCTTAGCATGTTCTTAAATTTTGGGATTTTTTCAGCCTGGACGTTCTTATAAAAAAGGTTCTTATAAAAAAAATGTGTATTATTATTATTGTAATTTGCTGAAAATTGAATCCTCCACATGTAAGATTAAAATATGTAAACGGTTAAAAATTGTTATATAGATTGACAAACATTTTCGACCAATGCGGTCATCATATCATCAGGTCAAATGAGATGCGAGGTTGATCTCAGTTAATTATATATTGAGTTGAACATTTTAAAACAAAAGCCCATTGTTTGGTAATGCTTTTGGGAAAGGTGAAAAGAAAGTATCTCATTTGACCTGATTATGACCTCGTTGGTTGAAAACATTTGTCAATCTATAAAACAATTTTTAAACTTGTTTACATATTTTTATTATTGTAATTATTGTAACGACTGTAAAATTGTATTTCTGGTGTATTGTACAAGTAGTGAGTGCAATGGCTGTATTAACTGTGATATTTTATGGGCCACTTCCGTCCGCACTGTAAATTGCATAATACAAAAATATCATAAATAAATTAATTAATCAGAAAAAAGGTAAAACATGGCTTTAAGGTGATGTTACATAGTACGATTGTTAGAGCAACGAAATAGCAGTAAAAATCGTAAACATGCGCAATGTCATACGATCTCGATTTTAGTACAATAATGCTGCGCGAAGAAGTCGTCATCAGCTTTAGCAACTTTGCCTTGGGACTACTTCCCTATATGTCTGAATAGTTTACTAAAAGCTGTGAGACCGGCCTGCTTTTTAATACATTTTTTCAATAATTTGTTGATATGTTTGTTTCTGCGACATTCTTGACTTTTCACACTAGGTATTTATTCCGAAAATACTGATTATATTACTGTACAACGTCAGCCGAGTTTCTTTGAAAATAGCTAGAAGGGGAAGGGGAGGGGGTACTTTTCCCCAGTAACTTTTTTATAATTTTTGGTTAAAGCAACCTTCTCCCCCCCTCCCTTAACCCACACCCCTTCCTCTCTGCTGCCCCTACGAAACTGTTTACATATTGTATGAGCCCACAAAAACTTCGATTGCGTGATGCAATTTGGCGTGTGGCAATAGTTCTCGCACGCTCAACAAAAAAAGGTACGATTTTTTTCCTTCTTTTCTCACGATTAACATTTTACGCGCG
Source organism: Bergia puertoricense (assembly GCA_026167885.1). Taxonomy (NCBI): domain Eukaryota; kingdom Metazoa; phylum Cnidaria; class Anthozoa; order Zoantharia; family Parazoanthidae; genus Bergia; species Bergia puertoricense. The sequence continues at coordinate 9,103 of JANSTQ010007794.1, read as the reverse complement.
TGAATGCTCTTTCCTCAGCAGAGGAGGGACTAGCAAGGAGATGGGAAGGCGCGCGAGGAACTATGGGGCTTGAGGACGAGAAAAAAGAGAAGCGCAGCAAAGAACAACGGAAAGAGGCGAAAAGGGAAGCAGTTTTGCTCGTCCCATAATTCTTCACGCTCCCAAATTTTAGTTATTTTGTTCGTTTTGCCCGTATCGGAGCCTCTACGGAAGAGGAGGAGAACGAAAAAGACTCTCATCAAAATAAATAAATAAAATTACATTTATTTTCTACCTGAGTGCATAGTACAATAGATTTGTTACAGTTTTAGAATAAATAATGCTTCTTAATTCCTCAACTACCATAAAAATATACATTTATCACCACTTATCCGTGCCGAATTTTTTACAAGACTATTACCTTTGGACTTGTGTCTGACCGTAACGGTGACAATGAATGGAAAGTTATTCCTGATATTGAACCAGCGAAATAGCAGATCAATCAGAAATGAGGCAGTGAATTACTCTAGTCTATTTTACAAAATATCTACCTGGGTTTTCAATGATATGTACGTACTGGCGATTTTACACTCATTTTTCCTAAGAACGTTCGCGTCTATCTTCAGCTGTGCCTTAACTATATAACGCCCTTAATTTGCTATGGAGATTGTAGTCTTCAGACTTTTCAGTATAGGTCAGCATTCTAAAGGTAGCTCTAACTTTGTTCTGCATTTTGGTGAATATTATCACTTTCGTCTTTTATTTTCTTGACGCCAATAATGAATGCGTAGCCTGCAGATTCGGGACGGACCATTTGATCTCGTTCGGAGGGGGGATGGGAGGCGGGAGAGGGGAGAGGGGTAGTGGAAGAAATTGTAAATGAAAAACTGTACGAGCGATCACAGCGAAAAAAAATTACTTGCAGGCTGCGCAAAGATTTAAAGAGAATGTATGGAAAAAAACCCCGAAGAAACAGTTTGGGTCGGAGATTGACAGAGAAGAAAAAATTGCACAGAAATAATTATCCCACTCCCCCCTCCCCCCACGGGATCAAATGATCCGTCCCTAATTAGGTTGCTGTTAAAAATTATATCAGTGTCAAACAGTCCTTTAATAGCTCTGGTAAGTAACTCAAACTGAAAGTTAAACGTTATTTACACCTTCAGATATATATATTCTCAATAAAGAACAGCTCATCTCAAGATACATTTCGAGCATGCGCATTGCCGTGAATGCCTCCACTTAAGTGTTGGCGTATTTTATCTTATAAACGTTAGAGGCTCTTGTAAAAACGAGTGCATTACGTCGTTGTGGATCCCCAAACCCTGGATTACATTAACAAAATTACTGACTCTCAAAAAATATCTTTGTTAATTTTCCCACCCCGCTAAACTCCGTATTTTTCCTTACTCTCAACACCTCCAGTGTTAAAACTACAAGCCTTTTTTTATAATTTTAAATAATAATTGTTATGTTTTCTTACAACAGATTCGTTTCGCAAACACCTGAATTTGGATCTTTAGATTTTACGAGGTCTTCATCGTTTCGAAGGACAAACAACAGCGTTCCGCGAAATCATTTTTTACAACTATCGAGGCTCTTCGTCTCCCCTTTCCTGTCACGCCTTCCCTTTACTGTCACGCATTCTCTTTACTGTCACGCCTCCATCGTTTCGACTGTTATGTTTCTTACGATCAGTTTCTTACGAATGTTTACTCAGTGGAGTTTGCATCTGCCGATTTCTTTTGCTCGTCCCGTGTTTCTTGTACGTTTGTTCTCTCGTGAGAGAATCGTTACATTTCGTTAAATCGCGAAGAAGAAGCCGCTAGGGCGCCCATGCGCACAAGGCCCTCTTCAACGCGACTGGTGCATGCCCAGGGAAGATTGGCAGTTCTACCGACGGAGTGAAGCAAATCGTACGTTTCGTCCCTCCCGATTATAGCACCAAAAATAAAGGACTGTGGAAGCAAGTTAAAAAACGAAATGTTTGAAATTATATTTAATAGGGACTGGACATAAAGTATCTGCCACGGTGCGCCGGAGAGATTATGGCTATTATCTAAAAATATTTGATAGTCCATGCTGTAAGACTCAAAAACGTTTCGTGGCCCAGTCAAACATCAGGGAAAATGTTTCATGGCCCACTCTGATGTAGGGAAAATTTAATAACAATAACAATAATGACAATAATAATAATAATAATAATAATGACAATAATAATAATAATAATAATAATAATAATAATATAAACAACAACAACAGCCGATCGATCACCACCCAGATGTAGAAGTCTGTTATCAACAGCTCCCTTCACATTGCTCGAATTCTTAAGTTGTCGAACTGAACAGAATTCATATTAGCGTTCATTGGTTCTCAATTATTGAACTACTTTCCCTTTAATTTTATTGCTGGAAACTTATACAGAACTTTGTTTTGGTCTGCACGGTGCTCATCAAAACCCGAACTGTTGAACTGTTAGTTCTTAAAGATACACTATCCTCTTACTGAATTATTATCCTTTTATCGACTTTTTTTATTGTTGAAATCAATATAGAACATAGGTTTTCGTCTGCACGGTCGTTGGCCACGACTCTGCACCCAACCACCATAGTGCTTCGGTGGGGCATCCAGAAGTTTTATACTGCCATATTATTATTATTATTATTATTATTATTAATATTCATAATAATAATAATAATAAGAAGAACAACAACAACAACAACAACAATAATAATAGCAATAATAATAATTATATAATAAACCTTTACTTATACACGATTTTTTATAAAGCTAGGAAGTTTGTGGGATCGTGTTAACAACAATAAGTAGTATAGAAATATAACTCGTCAGCCGAAGAAGTTGTTTTACAGTTGTTTTATACGACAGTTATATTCTTATGGCCAAACTAGTGTCTCAGGTACTGAATTGTAAGGAAAAGTTAGATGCTGATCAACGTTTTGGGCTAAGGTTTTAAATTCTTTACAAAATAAGGCTGACCACTGTTAATAAAGTTGTGTTTAACAAAAATTGTTGTCTGAGGAAAAGTATACCACTGTGCATTAATTTCATACAGTATACCCAATATTAAAGAACTCGGTTTGGCAGCTGAACCGAATTTAATAATTCCGCGGCCAATCCATATTCCCTTCCGCCAACCCTAACAGATACTTTGTGTCCGGTACCTTACATCGACTGTCAGTCATTACGTTCATGGAATCAGAACAGTTTTAAAAGGACTTAAGCACATATACTTACAGTTACTCGAATTTAGCATTAGTTTCAGTCAACTATTTTAGAATTTAGTGTTAAGGAAACAATTTAATATGTTAATTTAGAAACTGTCGTTGAAATGACCGTAGATAGCGACTGATGCCTTAACCCTTATCTCCTTGCGCACGAAAAACCCGATAACACTCATAAAAAGCAAAGAAAGGATTCAAAAACTTCAAACCCAGCAAACACAATGTTGTCAGTGCATGGTCAAGTTTCCCAAAACAATGGTCTTCCATGTGAACTATTCGCTGAGTTTGTTTCGCAAGGAATTGTGGTCAAATGTACAGCCGCGACATTTTCTGGTATGGTGGACTGCAGTTGTCACAGTTACCACTAAAGACAAGCCATGCTCACTACGATTCGACACCTGTAACTGAAATCTATTTCTTTCTAATTGTCAGAAACAAAATTTTTTACCTTGTGTCGAAGACTAATTTCCAAAGCCATCCCACTTCCGGGCAGCAATGTAAGCGGTTTATACTGCAACGAGAGGACAAAGAGTGCTGTGTAACGATATTATCATACTTACCCACTACTGCAAAATCTGAAATATAGAAATTTCAGGAAAATGTCATTGGGCATTTTGTACTCATACACAGGGATGGAAATAACCCTCAGTGTGTGGTAATTACCGATCAGATTTTGCTGCCCGTAATTCTCCTGACACGCATTAAGAAAGATTATGCTACCTCGCGGGATTGAACAAAGAAACAAAATTGATAATTTCACCATACTACCTGTTTTCCGCTCGAGAAATCGAACTCTATGTAGTCCACTGAGACATGCAGTAAACCACGTTGACTTTTAACCCCCACCCCCTCCTCCGACCTTCGTCCAAAATATTGCATTACTCAATTAAGGTTCGCAAAAATTACCGGTAATTTTTTTGCTTTATTTCCATCCCTGCGTACACAGACTACAAACCAAATAGTTTTATTACTGAGGATGAACTTTTAGGTTAGTCTCATAAGTTCACTTAAAGTTTCTTACAAAATTTTCGATCTTTCAAGGAAGGATTGACTTTCAAGTTTAAATGCAAAATTTGGCCAAATAACCAATCGTGATATCAACTCTTTCTTTTTATTTGGTTCATCTGTTCGTTTAACGAAATTTTTGATTGTTCTAATGCCAAAAGTAAACAAACAGCGTCGTCAGCGATCGGCCGGTTCAGGAGATATGGTAAACACGAGGAAACAAAACTGTCCTTACCTTTGTCAGTTGTGTAATGCTTTCCAGTTTGATTGCAATGTTTTTGAATGGATTGAACTTCGACCGCTCAAAACAGATATAACTGGTAAAACAAACAGAATTACCAGTTAAATCGATTACTAAAAATGAAACGAAAAATAACAAACGATACAAGAAAGTTTGAAAACCAAAATGAGGACTGAAAAATTTACTTTTGTGTTAAATACAAGCGGCCGTGTTTCATGTTATGCAAAGGACGATCCTTGTTCATCAGTGTGCAGCGACGTCCTTCCTCCCATTCTGAAAGACAACAAAAAACATGTCTTCTCCAAACAACAGACGTGTTAACTGATGAAACGTGAAACGTGAAAAAGTGTGGAGTGTGTGACGTGAGGTCATATATAC
>JANSTQ010007793.1:0-11705 GCA_026167885.1 Bergia puertoricense | reverse complement strand
AATTTTTAGACCACAGTTCCCGGTTTTTCAAAATCTTCTGACTTCTAGGCTTCTTTATAGTACAAAGAGTTGTTTTTTTACAGTATCACAAATGGAGCCTTTTTGATCAGTCGTACCGCAGGTACTAGACTAGATGGACACTAAGCTACGTGAGCTTTTAATGACATTTTGACTTAAATTACCATCACAAAATGCTCATGCTGTTTCATTTTGCATCTTTTATTCTACTTTTTAAAAGAATATTTTCCCTGCTCAATTATGTGTTCTTTCGTTTGCGAGCTGTTATTTGAGAACTATATTGCTAGTATTTCTATTTTTAAAACCCAATTATAGTAGAGAGAGTGCGTTATCCAAACAGACCACCTTTCTCTCAATCAAACAGACTGTCGAAAGCCCACTGCTCATTTATAATAGTACAAGAGTGTGGCTGCTTGTAATGAGTATAGTTACCAAAATGAGATATTCAAGTATTGCGCCTTTTGACTGATATCTTCTTCCTTTGCCTGCGGGCGCTCTCAGTTAATTCTCTACAAAATCAACAAATTTCTCTCACTGGAACTCCTTCAGTGAGTTCAGTTTGAGAATAAAGTTATTTTTCCGGTTATAATTACAGAATGTGTGCATATCGATGAAAACTGCTCGTAATTCATTTTTGGTATAGTTTCCAAAAATATTGTCTATTTAAGAAATTACTAAAATTAGCTTCAAATTAAGCCCGCCGGAGAAGCCGTTTTAATTGTGAATATATCTTAAAATTTTTGAGTTTTCTTTTTGTCTTCTTCAAAAGGTCAAGTCGGTTCGTGTTTATCGTGCATGTTTATCGAGGTCTACTAATGTGATGGCCACTCTCGAAAACTGACCATTAATTCATTTCAACATTTAATATTCTCACAATAAGAAAAGAACAGCTTTTCAAATATAAGGTTTCGTTGTTTTGCTATTCTTTGTCACTTGCTATGTTACATGTCCCTAAGAAACATAAAAGATTCAAGGTCGTAAACTATTAAATCTCAAGGGTTGAAAATATGAAACTATAGCCTCTCAAACACAGGACTTTCAGCACCTTTTCACATCCTAATTTTCTTTAACCGCACACTTCCGCTCCTTTTGGGCTTACTATCTAAAATATGGTAGTATCACTCTTCATGTGTGCTTGAAACAATTGAATATCTACTATTCGGAAGTTAACTTAAAAGGAACTCATCCCTTGATCATGCAAAAATAATACAAAACGCTCAACTGACTTATCTTTCTATTATTGTAGTCTTGAGGAAACAGGTAATGCTAATTGCTTTCAGTTTCGCTGTTCGAGTTTGCGCAAAGCGTAGTCTGTCAAAGGAAGTCGTAGATGAAATTAGTGTGTAATTTGTGTTTAGATTTAAAAGTCTCTCCCCCATGATAATTGTGGTTTCCCATTTCTGGCCGTCCTATTTAATGAAAACATACATTAAATACGACAATGTTTCCGATCGAAATTGTCCAAGAAGACATTAAAACAGACATTTCCCCCTCATAAAAGCTATTTGTTAATAGCCGCGTGCTTCTAAAAGTGCAATTAGTGCTGGCTCAAACTTCGACGCTTTAAACACTTCAATTCCACAAAGTATGCCTTCTTATCAATTTTTCATCCATTAAGATTGTACGATTACTTCGACTGTATGGTCAATTTACTATTTTCAGAAAAGGCACACCACGAGTTCATTTTATAACTAATAAAAAACTCCATATGATTCTCACAAAAAGTTCGAATGCCAGCAAGTTTCCTCCGATAATACTACACAATGGCATCATTATTTAATCCAAAGTGATTTATTTTCGGTCGTGACTAAAATACGCAAGAAGCTTTAGTGGATCTAATGCATGTAATTTTTAGTTTTGGAAAATAAGGTGAAACGTATCTTACTCAGATGAGATAGTCGCGGTGAACAACAACAAAACAGCACACCATGTATTATGTTTATTTATAATGTAGAAGAGATTATACGATCTGTTCCCAAGACAATTAATTCTGCCGTGAAAACTATTCCCCTCGATATCTCTTTTAAAATACAAATCCAATAAATCATCAAGCGGAAGTCGAAGGAAACTCGACATGAAATTTTCACAATTTTTTTGATGACTACTGAGAGAGCTCTCGAAATACTTTGAAAACTCGAGCTTATCCACTGGTATCTGGTTTTACGATCAAACTTTTTCTCTGGTTTCTAAGCTTTACTTTCCCAATTTGAGCTAAGTGTACGATGAAAGGGTAATAAAAGGAGAACAAAAATATATTTCTACTGGCCCATTCAAATGTCATTTAAGCTGTCTCAAAGTTGCTGGTAAAAGGGATTGATAAATGCGGCAAATGTATGTTGTCAGAAATGTTTATTTTCTCCCGATCTACAGATGCAAAAGCTATTAGAAGGTAATGGAGTTGATAAACAATAATTTCTAGAAATGTTATATACAGCAGAAGAAGCCTGCCAAGCAACATGAATAATCCATTTATTGCTGCAACATATTAATAAGTTAAAATACATCACTTTGGTTGATTGAAGTGTTATCAAGTTTTAAAAGCTGATGCGACGGCGGTTGTTGGTCTTTTGAAATTGTTTTGACATCCACAGATACAAACCAAACACTGTGGACGTGAAAGTTTATCAGAATGAAGCTTACTTAGTTGCCATGGTACAAAACATTCGAACGTGCAGAGGAACTAAAAAAATGAAGATCTTCGGTCAGAATGACGCGCGTATTTTGCCTGTCCTGACAGATCAGCATGACGCCTCGTGAGTCGATTGTACAATATCAAGAGTTTTGTCTCCTCGCGGGGGCCCAAGAGAGTCTGAATAAAACAAATGAGTGCAAGTTTCTATAGCAAAAACAAAAACTCGACTTCCATGCTTGTAAGAGGTCTAGTTTGTATTGTTTGTCAGGCTCTTGCAAACCAGCATTGAGTACACGTTTTTTGAAGAAGCATATGGATTCTTCTATTTATTCTAGCAACTTTAGGCCATTTAGCGGCACCTTTGTTTGGGACAAACCCCAAACACAGCCTGGTTCTGATCAACAAATGCAGATAAACAAAATTTGATATTTAATATTCACTTTAGTCTTGGACCAGTGCTCCTGAACGGTAGTCGTTTTGTGAAAAATTGCTCGATGTTTATATAAAGTCTGATCGGATCAAAAGTTTGAGGGCTAAACTCTCTCAAAAAAGAACTAAAACTAACATTTAAGAAGATAATTCAGACTAACAATTAACTTTTTAATTTCAGATTAGAGCTTAGTGAAGAGATCTTGCAGAAGATAAAGGTAATTAAAAGCTTGACAATTAGATTATCGACCAATGAAAATTAAGAACAAATAATCATTTATCCGTGTTGACACAGTTGCAGTAATAAATGCAGCCTCATCTACTATGAAGAATATTTCAAAACTCTTTTTCCGTCTCGGTGTTTGCTTTCAAAAGGATATTGGAAAACAACTCAGTAAAATTTGTTCAATGCCTTAAGGAAAATAAAAGGTTTCTACACTACTCGAGCTTAACAGCGTTTGATAAATACCAGACACTGTTCAAGTGTTGGTGTGAACAGGCTGCCAACGGGGTGTAAAAGTTATTCAGTAATTACCTTGTGGCAATTCTGTGATATCGAACTCAAATGGACTTGTCTCTCAAATGAGATATCTTCATAGATAAATATTTTAAAACTCTCCACGCAATGAGAAGTCACTTTTTTTGCATCAAATTCACGGTCGAGCTACCCAATGCCTTTTGGCTGTTGTTATAAACACCTCCCAAACTGAAAGTGGGTGCTGTTATTCTCATAGTCAGTCATACTTATTGAGTTTCTTAAAATATGCCTTGCCCTTCCTTTTTTCATACATTTATCCCTTCTTTCCTTTCATGTTTCTAAAATCACTTGTTTTTTCTATTTTTTCAAAGACTTTTCAAAATTAAACAGCAGTCGATCATCCTTGAAATATCTTACCCATAAAGGTACGTTGCACAAGATGTTCAATACTTACCACTTTGTCAACGACCAGCTAGAGGATTACTTGAGTTACACGCTTGCATTGCATTGAAATCAATCTTTTGCTTTTAAAATAGCACAGACAGCCCAAGCCGCAAGTCAGAAATTTAGGCGAACACATAAATTTCTTATAAGACTTTGGGACTTTGTATGGGAAAAAATACTGATTTGGGTGAATATCTATATGATTAGTTTTATTAGAATAACACAAAAAGGTTACTTACTAAACAACTTACTACCAGTTGTGGCTTCACTATGTGGCTCTTCGAGGCAATTTGGGGCAATTTGGGGCAATTTGAGGTAAATTAGGAAACCCACAACTGCCTTGGCGAAATCGCCTCTTACTTCTATGGCCCGAAGTGAAGCATAGGCTGATGAAACAATGAAAGCATGAAAGTATCTTTATTTTGTCATTTGAAACAACATTTAATAATTACACGATTTCACCAAAGTCTGAACTCAGTTTTTGTTTCTGCCTCAACTGATTACTATCGATAACGCACAATTCATAGTAAATCAATACTGCCACTATTTTTTTTAAATAATAGAGCGTCCTAGACCCTACAATACGACAAGTCTGCTTTCTTTTGTACTTTCACGTTTATGAACTTCGATACCTGTTAACAAAATCAATCGTTACTCGCATTCCGTCTGCATCAGGTGTTAAGTTATCAAAGGGTTATTGTAGAGCCTAGAGGTGTTTGTGCCCGCTTCATCACAGCTTTACCCCCTTTTCAGACTAAAGTTTACGATTTTCCTACCCCATTTCAGATCTGACCCAAATTCGATACCTATTTTCAACTTGTATACAAGAAAGGTCACGTGCTTGATTAGGAACCAACCTCAGTCATTTGCAAAGAATGGGTTCCGACGTTTTACGGGGATTTTGCGTGTCATATTCGAGCAAGACTCCCTAATTATCTGATCACAAAACGAGTCTCGCCTGTTTCTTTCAAAATCAGGCTAAAATGTTCAAATGAATGACTACAAAACCATACCCATTGGGGTGCACATAGCCGTATTAGCTCTTGAAGGGGATACTTCCTACCCCCAGTCAACCAGCAGTTAAGCAACACTCAAATGTTTAAAAAATCTGGAACCAAACAAGAAAGTTTACCTTTAATTGAAGTTCATCAAAACAACAGATAAACGATACAACTGAGTAAATGAAACTTGATGTCAATATTGGTAAGGACGTTTGAACTTTTGAGTTTCAAATACTTTAGCATCCAAACATTGGAGATCAGTCGGCTTTTGTTACAGTTGTTACAGCCTGACCAACAACTCAAATATATACTAAAATAGTTCTTTCATCTTTCTGCCCGACTTTGTTAGATCTTGACTTCTTGACTTTTATTTCTTGACTGCTAGATCTCAGGTTTAGAAACTTACATACATATATATTGTTTGCGTATAATATAAGACAGCTGAGTCATTAAAGAATACAACAAAAAATTCGACAGTAGTCAATGGGTGGGTAGCTCGATGGGGATCAATCAAAGAAACACAGAAAACCTGAAAACCGCGTACTTGGTCCCTTGACATAGTTTTCAGCTGCAGTTGCGACTTCGATACTAGAACATTTGCTCAGGAGTTGCTTATGAGGGTCAAGAGTAGGGCCGGGAAGACAAACTCATCTTATTTAAATGTTTCCCAGGTAAGTCAGCCTACTGAATAAGACAAAATTTCGTCGGACGTAAAAGGGTGGTCTATTGAACAACAGTAAAGCTCTCATCTTTTTCTTCCAGGCCCTGTGTCGCTTCAGAAACCTCGCTTTGTGATTTCGCCCACCTCAGTAAAGGACTGCCCCTGGTTCTTCGATGATGCATGTAATACAAGCTTTGCTGAGGCTCAACATTTGTATTACTTCAGTCTTTTAACCTACTTCAATCTTTATTTAACTTATATTTTTGTATGGACCCAATAGCTAGTGATAATGGTTATACTGCAATAAGATTGAAGTAGCAGCTTAAGGAAGTACGTTTGCTGAAAATCACAGTCAACGCGCATCCATAATAAATTAGAAAGACTCATATGGAATTCCCAAGCACAGTCCGAATGACGATAACAGTGCTGTTGATCTAAAACTCTTTTCATATCATATCAAAATTAGGTAGATATATCATGCATGAGTCACAACTCTACATGAGCACTAAAAAGCAATTCCGGAAATTTATCTTGTTGTCGGTAGATCTTAAAAAGCTAAAAGACCGGCAGTCAAACAATTTAGAACGTTCCAGAGTTATGTGCTGATTATAAAACACTTTTATCAGATAAAAAGTTAAATGCTCAGCCCGGGTGGCCTCGATATCCAGTGATGCTTGCTTCCTGTGTTTTCACAGCGTTTGTTGGTACAGGCCAAGCGGCTCGCGAGCTCTTCATCAGCACCTTGGGCACTCCGCGTCTTTAACACGTCCCTGAGGACATATTACTAAACTAATCAAATTATAGACAAAACAGAAACGGCCATTATCCAAATGCCTTACAGTGTAACTAGATTTATCTTCTGGACTAACTGAATTAAAGGATTGATCATGAATTGTAGGTGTGATTGACAGCACAGGCTGAGTAGTTTAAAACTGAAAGTCATTTTAGTTATCAGTTCAAAAACTACGTTTTAATAGAACCGTCAGGGTTATCAGAAGTAAATTCAAAAATGTTAATTGTTTAGTAGGTTAATTCTAAGGAATATGCATGTGTTGACTATAAAAACAGTATGGTGCACTAGAAGACTGGTCACTTTTCTGCGTTTGCGAGTAAGTTGAGTATATGTGTTGACAACAAACGTTGATATGGTATGTTTTGTGTATTGTCGCTTTTCAAAAAACACTGTATAAAGATTCCTGGTATCTAAAGTCTCAATTCATTCAGATATTTCGTGCGACTAACTCAGCTTTGATGTGTATAGTACTATAATAGTTATTTAGTAATATCTTGTGAAATACTTTCCGAGTTTTTACTGCGTAGTGGTATTAGTATTTACGATGGTGTGAGTAGTAATACTTGTTGATTATTTTTACTTTAAGAATGGACAAAATCTTGTTCTATTCCATAACTGAAAAAAATTAATACTTCGGCTGCAACAAAGGTCAGGTTTAATGCAAATTCCAAGGTTGGTGAATTAGCGGGATGGGGCTCTAAGAAAAATATATAATATTTAAAAATGGAAAGTAAATCTCAATTAAGAGCATGAAGGGGGAATGCTGAACCAAATCCAGCCTTCGTGGGAGTATGAAAACTCTCTGGGGCAATTGACTCAAATCTTGCCCGAGGTAGCCCAAGCTTTAGTTGCGAAGAAAGTACAATCAGTTGTGACTTTGGCCGTTTGGATTTTAGGTTAACACGCGGGATGTTGTAGACGTATTAGTGACTCACCTTTTCAAGCAAATGTATGGGAAATCTGAAATATGCTGTGCATTGCCTCGAAATTTAATAAAATTCATCATTTACCTTTGTCGTTCTTCATGTTTCTGTGGCGTTTGGAGTCGATTTGGCCACGATTTGAGATGCCGCGAGAAAAATTTAAATAGAGAGGGGACATTTTCCACGCGATTAACATCGTGATCAGATAATATATCAAAATTCGTTCTAAAAAATCGTTTCATTAAATCTTTGTATTTCAGTTCTGAATTTCTCGTCACGAAAGTTTCTTACAACTTGACATTCTCAACGAGGCGTTTATTTGAAATCTAAATCTTTACAATCGTATATATACTGTTAGTCTCATTCTGGATAAAGGCATAATAGATGAGACGATTTAAAAATATGTCAAGTAAACATGAATTAGCCAGTTGCGTGGTGTATAACTACTCACCGATACTTACTCCTCTAGAAGTTATTTCGAGGAACGTTTATCTGATAGGGTCGAGAAAACTAAAATATTGATAACTGAATGCGACGTTTCTCAGGAGGTGGGGGGCTCCCAAGAGAAACGTCACCGCCCCGACATTTGTTGTTGAAAAATCAACGTACGTATCGTATGTGAAGCTCCCCTAACGAATTAGTGTGACAGAAAAAAATTGAATCGAACACTCAGTCGGTTTGGGGAATAAACGGTGAATTGTACTTAGTGAATAAACCCCCTCTTCGCTTTTTGTATCGAGCCATACAGGCCCGAGGCTAAAAAAGTGTCCGAAAAGTGAACATTTGCCCGAGCCAGAGTCGAGGACGAATGTGAAACTTTTCAGACGAGGGCCTGTATAGCTCATACAAAAATAGCGCAAAGGGGGTTTATTTATTTTATGATTCAACAATAATTTTTCCAGTTGGAACGGCTAAGCGCGTGCGATAAACGTAATGAAACAAAAGGACAAATGTGTTGAGTTCTTCGCATTTTGTCGTATTGGATTATTAACTAGCTCCGTCTGCTTTTCTTTTGTCGCTTTTCCGAACCTAGAAGATTAATTCTCGGCCATTATACAGCAAAAACAACCAAAAACAAAGCAATTTTAAATGCTTTCAAGTGGCTGCAGCTGTTGGCCCTGCTGGTTCGAAAAATATTAGCCCTGCCAGTGTGCATCATCCGTGATCGATTCTTACCAATAGCATCGCGCGTTTTTACTACGAAAATTATTGTTGAATTATAACAACAAATACAGGATTTATTTGCAGGATTTGTCAATAGGAACTGCCCGACAAACTGCAGATAAATACGTTATTGACTTGATTTTAATATATACAAATAACTAGTACATTACAGACTGGCGAATCGCTTTACGGCCTTTACGCTCTCGTTGCTTTCAAACGCTCATACGATTCATTCAGGCCTATTTTATCCATCCCGTGTATGGTCCATCCATATTCCCTCTACCCCTAGCAGACACGTGCACTTTAATACCGGTCCCTAATGGAGATGTATCAAGTTCTATTCCGTCTGTTTTATTGTTTTCAAACACGTTCAGAGGCGAAGAAGGGAAAGCATAAACAAAATGACCCAGGATGGAAGCGGGGAGAAACTGTTTTTCAGTGATTTCGTATACAAAGCAACGGGTTTCAATTCCAAAATCAGAATGACAAAGGTCCAGTAGCTGACATGATCCTTCAACAATTCAGTGGTCAAAAGGTGGATATTGAGGATGTCCACGAATTTGTTGTAGAAGCAACACGTTTTCTGTCTCGAAAAGCGAGACTCTTGGAGGATAGAAAAGCAATAAAACGGCAAGTTCAATCAGTACCATTTCGCCTCCTTATACGTAGGGATAAAATTTTGTTGCCTCCTGGTCCAAAGTGACGAAGTAGAGGATTCCGTTCAATGGGTAGCTAGTTAACTTGTGGATTATCGGTAGTTAGTGGTGCGTGGGGTAAGGGGTAGGGTTACACACTTTTCTCTTTGAACAGACCACACTATGTCCTGCAAAGTTTGATTTCACTTCAAGATGAATAACTGTGGATCCTGTGACAACAACAACAACAACAACAACACTTCATTTCACCTCCTCAGTTGATTACATAAACATAAACAGATTGGAATAGTTAAACAAACATAGATAGGTGCTGATTGCCTGGAATAACCATAAGGGTTATACGAGTCAGGTAACCCGAACTCTATTTTGATAGAATGTGTTTCAGATCGGTATGAGAGGGGGGAAAATGTAAATACAAGATGAAAATACAAAAAAGGAATACAAACAAATCATACAAGAACAATTATATTAAAGGAAAAATAATGGCTCAATATGTCGTCCTAGTAGTTTGGTTTTTTTTGGAGTCAAAATGCTGTTTCAATGGTTTAAAATGAATTTATCTTTTAATCTGGCCTTGAATGTCTTAATGGGTAGAGTCTTCAAGTCTGCGTCAAGTGAATTCCATATGTTGAAAATACCATAGGTACTGACCTGTTTTATTTTATTAGTAGCTAGCAAAAACTTTGAATCAGCTCAAGATGCAAGATTTTAACATTGGTTTCTGCTGCCTATCTTTGGTAACAAAAACGCAACGCTCGACTTCAAATGGATTAAGCATTTAAAACCATCAAAATATGGCACGAACAGCAATCTTAGAAAGTTCAAATACAACAATAAATCAATTCCATTAATTCCAACTGAGAAACGTAACCTTTCCAAAAGTTTGGAAGATTAAGCACAAAAGATCTGCCGACGGCTAAAAACAGCCTGTGTACCATTGTTCTGAAATGGCTATGGGGTAAAGATTTTAGCTCATCGCTTCTTCTTGGTTGTCATTAGTCTAGAACTCAATAGTTAAAGATATTTGCCGGCAGGACTACCGTACGAAAGACCAGGAAAAAAACTATTAATTGAACACAATGCTTCAAAGCAAGGAAAACGACGGGAAAGCAGCTGCAATTGAGAAAATCAAAGCAAGAGACGAAGCATCAGCTTAAGGTTTTATCGTCTGACAACATGCACTAAGCTTGCTTTTACTAAATTTGTTGGATCAATTTCGTCTTCTGAGGACCGGTTATTTAACTATTCGAGCATTAAAATGACGTTGGTCCGAACCAGTAGAGATTGAAATAGACTCCTCTGAGCTGTCTAAATCAGCTCAAAAATAAAAAAAGAACATATATACTGAAGTTGAAAGATTCTCTCTCAAGATGTCAGCTGCGTCACTTTATCAGTTTATGCATAAAACCAAGATGACGGAAAGTGGTGTCTAAATTTTGGATTTTCGTTAAGTCAAAGCGTTTTCAGAAGCAAAAAGGTCAGTGGAAATGAATATTATTTTTTTTCTAATTTACTACCGTAGGCTTTAGATTTTGTTTTAAGACGGGATTTAACTTAGGACATTCTTCCCCTCTAACAGAAGTCGAAGCTAATGTTTCAATTTAATTTATTTCTTTGCTTCTTCGCCTGCTTCTGCTTTTTTTCTCGCCCCCAATTACTTCCCCTTTCTCATTGATTTCCTCCTCGTCTCCTCCCTTTAGGACCTTTGCCCTATCCTCTTTAGGAGGTTAAAAATGTGGGCGGCGTCAAGAATGATACGAGGCCGACCTCTATCCAAGTTCAAAACTGAGTAAGCAAGCAAACAAAGCCAGAAACTATTTCCCGTCGACAAATGAAGGAAATAAAGGATGAAAACAACTACAACATGAAAAACATCTATTTTTGCAAGAAAGATGTTTATACTTCGATTTTGTTACGGAATCATTTTCAAAGCCAATTCGGAGTTGTTTTTATCCTATATTTCAAACAAGTGAATTACAATACAACGGAGGAACACAATCTAATAAATATGCATATATACCGATAAATTCGTTTTAAGGCACACTAAACAAACCCAGCGGTGAAATAAGCCACGTCTTAAAGAAGTTGCTTTCTTAAAAGGGACATTCAAAAAGTACGTTCGCCCGACGGGGGGGGGGGACCAACGACAACGAACAGGGGGAGGGGGTATCCCCGTTGCGTACGTTTGCTCTGAAAAAAGAAATCAGAACGAGCAAAGTTTTTATTCTTCTGGGTTTCTCCTACTGTAGATCCGAGAACGTTTTTTGTGGTTTTTATGTGTTTTACCGTATGTTTAGAAAGCATGCACTCTTTTTAGTCGACGGTTTAAAAGTTGTCATTTAGACGTAGTTCACGTCTAAAGGATGTCTTTTAGACCCGCGGTGCCGGTTGGGCTTTTATGTCTAGCGGCCCAGCAGTCTAGGTCTGGCTACTTCACAACATTTAATTTACGGGGAGGGGGAGTCGAAGTACGAAATAGTACGTACGAGGAGGGGGAAGATCATCA
>JANSTQ010007682.1:0-16789 GCA_026167885.1 Bergia puertoricense | reverse complement strand
CTTGATGTCAAAAGCATTTTGACATCAAGGTCATCATCACAGTTAAAATATTTTACGGAGTGCAGGTGAGTTCCTTGAAATACTTAAAATAAATATCTTACAATATTTCTCCATGGTGTAACCTTTATAAATATTTAAAGCACATAAAAGCATTTGCACGTGTGATTTACATCCTTGGTGCCAGACGCAGTGAATTATTCCTAATGTTAAAGTAACATACTCCGGAATAGGAAATTGTGGAAGAAAGTTGGATTCCTTCAATGAGCAGTGCGCTTCTTTCCAAACATACGAAACAAGCTGTATGTTTTCAGCTCTTCCAATGTCTTAGTTCTGGTAATCGTTTTATTGCTTACCGCTTCCAGAGGGTATTTAGAAATCTTTCCAAATGTATTCCATTTCATATTCTGGAACAGTCTAAATTCCTACAGTACACCCTGTACCGTTCTCTGCTGTATATGTATTTTGAGTGGTCATATAACATTACACCGACTGCACCAGCTATTATTTTTAGTGTCAGCGTTATTGTTTGGGCCATTAACCTCTTGTTATTTTAGTCAGTCGTGTCTTTTCGTTTCGATCGATACAGGTTTTTTCAATTCTCAAACATACCCTTATTCCTTAGTTTCTGGTTCATCCAGGGAAACTGATGTTTAAAATTATTTTTCTCATTTGGAAACAGTGGATTGGACCAACGCCATCTCGTTTAGATATTCAAACACCACAGCTTTTTCCATTTATGTCAATAAATTAAAAGGATTTGATTAATACCACAGTGCCTTAGACATAAATCTGACGCGTCTCTCTTATGAAATTTGTTTTCTGTTCCAGAGCGCAGCAGCCAGTCTTCGAGCTATGCTCACCCCTACACCTGACGGAAGTCTGGTTAGTGTAGTTTAACTTCACATGCATGGGCTACCTGCTTAGATAACTGCACCTAGAGTAGCCTTTAAGTGATTTTACATGGTTTGTGAATATATACTACCAGGTTTGTGGAGTTTGTTGTAGGATCTGAGAGCAAAAGAACAATGTCCATGTTGTAAAATTATACTGTTTTAAACTGACTACAAATACTATAGCATCCAAAAGTAATAATAATAATAATAATGGCGTTACCCAGACAGCATTTCCACAGAGTGGTTCTTCATCCATCTGGGGAACCAATGGCTTAACGTCCCTGTCCAAGGACGGTGTGGTAAAAGAAGGCCACCTAAATATTAAACCTCAAGACTAAGCCGGGAATCGAACCTGGGACCTTCAAGTTAGCAGTCTGAGATCTTATCAACTGAGTTGACATCGCACACACAAAAGTAAAAACAATTTGGTTGCAATTGGCTTTTAGAACAAGACTTGCATGTGAAACCTTCTTGGTGGCTTTCCTTGGAAGGAACTCTGTATTTCGAAACTGGTTGAACTTACAACTGGACAGCATTTTGCATCGGAAATTCCTCAAATTTAGAATGAGAATGGTCGCCGGAGTGCTAACTTGTCAAATGAAAATCCAGACTGTCTGAACAAAAAACATAAGCTTTGTTTCAATATGAAAACAGCATGTTATTCATGCAGTGGTGTTAGTATTAGAAGAAAACTTAAAAACTTATAAATGAATTAAAGACCAGTCTCGCCAGTGACTTATTATGGGAAGGAATTGTGCACGTGAGATTTAGTAGATTGTTAATGTTTTCGGAGTGGTCTTGGGAGGGGTTGTTTTCGGAATTTACGGAACTGTGAATATTGAATTTGGCGTAATAAGAGTGTACAAAATTGGTATAAATGGTGAATATGTTTTAATTGCACATCCAGTCAGCACCTAGCACGCCGGCCAGCACCCCTGGACAAACCCCTCCCAGCACTGGAGGAGAGAAAAGAAAAAAAGATGACGATGATGATGACCCACCTGATAACATTCGGTAGGTTGCAATTTATTTATTTTGGATAAACTGGTTAAACAGATATATGTGACACAAGGAGGGTATGCGAGGTGAGCTCGCTTGGAGCAGTTTCCATATGTCGGTTCTAACGTGCCTGACCGTTCAGTTGTCAAGTAGAATAGCCCATTTCCGAATTACGCCGCAATTCAAGTGAACAATAACTTGAAGTCGAGGGCAGGTGACTAAGAAATACAGTAAATGTATGGAAACTTGGCACCTGACCTCGACATCATGTTATTGTTTGCAGGAACTGAAGCGTAATGCGGAATTGGCCCATTATTTTGTGCTAGCCAGACTGGCCGCTCACTTCCCTTCTGCAAGAGCGTGGTAATATGGAGGGTCATGGTGGGAAAAAATGTATACACGTGCCTTGACCTTTCATTTGATTGACAATGGTCCAGGCCAGTTGTATTGGAAGACTGTATGGATCAGGCAGTGAAAAAAACTTTTAGTTTAATGTCCAAGTGTTATGAATTTGTAAATAAGTTTCAAGGCACACTATCGACCATTTCGAGAGTTGGAGTAGAAAGATTTCCTTGAAATATGTTTTTATTATTTTGTGTTGTCATTTTCTCCGCAAAAGATGTGTCTGTAACCGGATTTGATTGTGTCTTGTTCGTAGAGGCAACAATTTTACGAAGAAATAATTTATATTCGTCCATTTTGCCTAAAGTAGTTTAACTTTTTAATGAGTCGTATGTCTTGGAGTTTTATCTCGGGGAGTTAATCCGTTGAAGATGTTTAAAATATTGTCTACCGGTAAACAAAACAGGGTTCCTCCGGGTCATTGAAAATTTGGAAACCCAAACAAAATTGGTTGGCTAAGGTCATGGAAAATCAGTGTGTTTAAACCATTTGAAGTGAATTTGTTGCAAACAAGTCTCACGGTTCCTCAGTTTTTGAAAACTTTTATAGGACGTCAATTTTCTTAAGTAACCTGGTAATGTTAAGTAGTAATTTAGATTTAAAATAATTTATGTACAAATCCTGTTAAATTATGGTACTCCACTGCTGATTCTGTTTTTTTAGTTTTGAAACACACTCAGTATTTTTCATATTGTTTCATTCAGCCATGCCAAATTTACGTTTTCTCGTTCTCGAATTGTTGTCTTCTCCACTTGTTGGTCAGTTATAAACAAACCGTTTCACAATTTCACGAGAAACGCCTCAAATTATAGAACAACTTCCTGTCGTTTAACTATCAAACAACAAACTATTAGTTTTCAAGGACCCAACCCCACCAGTATCGATCCCTTCTTTTAGTTAGCGAGACAAAATATTTAGGTTATACCCCCCCCCCCCCTTCCCAACTGGGCTGTGAGGTGCCAAAGCTCTCCATCTTCAGATAAAATTATTTTTGTTAATTTTGAAGCTTGTTATGCATGGAGTAAATAGTAGTTGACAGGATTAGCTGCCTGTTTTATGATAAAAACAAGAATATACTGTAGAAAGTTCTTACCTCCATAACAGTTTCACATGTGCACATGTAGTTAGAGAAATGTAAAGCGGATATGTTTACGCAATTGATATTTTGTTGAAGATGTGTCTTGATTACTACATGTAGAAGGGTGCCGTTATACAATTGAAGTTTCATACAAAGTAAGACTAAGGGAGTTAAAATGAAAAATGGCGTTCAGCTACATATCAAAGCGCTGACTCGCAACCCGGAGGTCCCGAGTTCGATTCCTCTGCCCGCCGGCCCACGCTAGTGTCAATAGCCTTCTGGCCAGCCTCCCTGTCAGTTGGCGTTCTCAACCCTTTCAGTTACATTTGTTTATCATTTATTAATTATAACATGGCACTGAAAAGCCCCTTGTGGGGAGCTGTCATTAGAAAGTATTTTTTTTATTTATTTATTTTTAAGGTTCAGCTGCTAAAAAGAATTTTAAACTGAATACTGATCTTGAAAAGCTATAGGAACCGTGTTTGTTAACTGTCTAATGTTTGTTGACAGGCTGTGGGAAGATGGATGGAAAGGAAGATATTATACCAACAAGTTTGGAGTATCACAGAATGATGAAGATTTTGATAGTTTCAGAAACAAAGTGGTTAGTCTTTTAAAATTGAATCCATGGTTTTCAGACAATGTGAGGCATGTAGTTATCATTATCAGCGATTGGAAAGAGAAGATATCTTGTGTCTTGGTGTAATCAACTTCTGGTCCATTTATAATATCCTTGGAAAAAGTGCAATGCACAGATATGAAATATTCCCGAAAGAGTACCAGAATTTTACCCTGACCTGGAGACAATAAAAAAACCCCAAATAAATACTACATGGGAAGAAACAGATAGGTGCGGAACACCAAAGTAGACATCGCTGTGAAGTGATGGAGAGCACAGCGTTGCATTAGTATTTTGCATCACTGTAACAGACGTTTACACACTATGAAACACCGATGATAGTTGACAGTGTTGTGAAAGCAATGGAAACTGGCATGTTTCTGACAACCGTTTACAGATTTGTGAAACAGGGATGATAGTCGACTGTGCTTTGATAGTGTTGGAAAAGGCATTACTGTGACAGCCATTTACACACTAGTGAAACGGGGATAACAGTCGACAGTACTGTGAGGTTGATGGAAACTGACATTATTCTGGCAGACATTTATACACTAGTGAAACAGCAATGACAGCCAACAGCGGTGTGAAGCAATGGAAACTGGCATCACTGTGACAGCCATTTGTACACTGGTGAAACTGCGATGGCAGTCACAGTAGTGTGATAGAAATATTGCTGTTCTACCAATGTGCGCACTACTGTCCGCTACTCAACACTGGTAGTGTCACTTTCCATCGCTGTCACCTCACTGTTAAATTCTCGCTGGGTAGCTTGGTACCAACCTCACTCCTCCATTAATACCACGAGATTTTCTCAAAACCGGTTACAAAGTCACCAGAACTGCCACACGCGGCATTTGCTGTCACAATTTACACCGTAAATGGGTTAATTTTGCCATCGTAGAAAATGCTTACATTAGCTTTCAAAAATAGTATTGTGATCCGTTTGTTTTTCGTTCTAAAATTTCAGGGTGATGCTTACGTTGAGGGACTTTGTTGGGTTTTGTTGTATTATTATCAGGTAGGTGTTGAATAAACAAGAACTGTTACTTTACATGTAATTCATGAATGGAAGTAGAGTGAGCACTATTGCCAGCGTAATGATGATGATGATGGTGATGATGATGATGATGATGATGGGGATATCGTGGTGATTATGATGTTGTTGTTGGTCAGATGATGATAATGATGACGTTGGTTCAGTTCAATCCACACCTTCAAATCCAAATTCAAGCAAAAACTTCTCCTTGGTCAAACGTAGAATCGAGCGCCACCGGCCCCACCCAAACACGTGAACCTCACCTAAACAGTTCCTCTCAACTAAACATAACACCGTAAGCAGTGGTCAACTCGAAAGCACTCCGCTCCTTTGGTCACTGCACACGATATAAAAACAAGAGTAACTTTATTTCTTCTGAATTCTGTCATTTGTGTTTTATTATGTGTGTAACTTGTAAAATTAGTATCGTCGTGAAATAGTCGTGTGAAATGAAAATTGAATTGATTTCAATTGAATTGATAATAGTAAATAGTTATTGCAATGGCAATGGTCGTTGTCATAATGGCGATTTACTTTTTCCGGTTGACTCCATCAGATGCAAACACTGTCATCTCTACAAGGGGATGGAAATACTTACAGCATTTAAGATGAAAACTACCGTATTTGCTCGAATAAGCGCCGCCCTCGAAACAGCGCCGCATTTCGAGCAAAAAAGTTAATAAGCGCCGCCCTCGAATAAGCGCCGCAGTCCCAGTGCGGCGCTTATTCGAGGAAATCCATATAACTAAAAAGACCACTGTAATGCGATTCTAAAACAGCATTGGTAATTTATTTTCATTAATGGCGATGTTCTTCAGTTCAAAGTGATTATATTTTGATGCTCGTCCATTTAGTTGTCTCTCCAAAATTCTGGCATTTTTCAGTTCTGGTGTGAAGGCTGTGAATTTTGCCGGTACAACGAGCCCAACTTCCCTCTTTCTCTTCCCCGTTACTTGCGCGACTAGCTGATTTTGTATTAATTTTTAATTGGCACTGTCGTCCGGGAACTTGCGAAAATACCACGGATGTTTTCTCTAATTGTTTGGACTCCCACGCCAAGGAATTGCAATTAAACTTTAAAAATACTTTGTTAACAATCAGTTCTCAAAACTCAAAACGCAAATTTCCTGCCAAAAGGTGGTTGTTTACTTTACAGTCGTTGCTCTTTTCTTTGGCGCGTGAAAATCAAGTTGGTGTGTGTCGTCTCACTTGGAACAAACGGGACGGTTCGGCAGCACATATTTACCAACTGTTTGTATAGAATCTGTGATCAACATCTCCAGAAAAACAAATTTACCTAAAAGTTACTTTGAAATGCTAAATTACACTGTCGATGAATCCAGTTTGAAGTTGAGGTGATAGGTCATAAAAATGCCTAGTTGGCTAAATTCTTCCAGCAGATTATTCCGTAATGCGGTAATCTGGGTGTATCCGACTGTAATAGCTGTCTTCTAACGAGCTTTTACACTTTTCTGCATTTAACGTGGACTCTGATGGGTTTAGATCTGGTATATTTTGTGGCACTAAACCCTGTGAACATTTGAACATTGAAAGCATTATTTTTTTACAGTCTGCAAGGGGCTAAACCCAATCGCTTAATAGTGGGTTAAATTTCTAATCCTGGATTTAGTTCTTATCGACTTTTGAGTAACTTGGCTCGTCAGGTACTCGCCCACACAATTTGTGAGAAAACTATCAAGACCATTAGCTGTTCATCAGAGAATGTATTGTACGGAGTTTCCCTCCGTCTCCCCCTGCCATGTACTATTATAAGTGACACAAATACCGCAGAACATTCCTTTCTGTTCTTATCTTTTCCAGTTCAAGCCCCTGGAGCAGTTGATGGGCGTATTCCCAGCAGCAAGTGGTAATTTCCTCCCGCCCACGTGGAGATCACTCATGAGCCACCCGGTACGATGCCCTACTAAAGATTATTAAAATTGCCCAAACTAAGAATAGCCCATCTTTTGAACCAGTTGTCTAAAACTCATATAATGACCATTCATTTTGCTTGTTTTGAGGAGTAGAACTGTTTGCTGTTGTTTATTTTAAAAAGTGAAAGAGTTGAGAAGTTTTAAATGACTTGAGAACTTTGTTGTTTGAAATCGTTGCAGGACAGGAGTTAAGTAGATTTTGCTCTGCTTTAAATGCTTTTCGCATTATCTTAAAGGGTGATCTTTACTGACGTTATCTGTGTATGTTTTAACACGCCGAAGAAAAGCTTAGAATTTCGTTGGATTAATATTAAAATGAAATCACAGTGTAAGAACAAACTTATCGAGAAAAGATGTCAAGTTTTTCGATTTAGTAATTCCAGCGAAAGGGAAAGCGATAAATCAAAGCATTAAATTCAAAAATTGTATAGGAAAATGTGCATGCTTTTCAACCCAGTGACAAGGTCTCTTCATCCAGAGAAAAATTCCATGCATTTACTATTGACAAACTTCAGATACAGAATTTCAGTTGTGTTTTTGTCTGAAGACACAAACTTTTGATAGTATTTGAGCACTTTATCTGATGTTAAGTCGCTCACTAGAAAGTATGTAAACAAAGGCTGGCATGTTTATCTGATCTATCTTGAGAATTCTCAAATGTTCTTTGTTACAGGAGTCTCCCATCATAGACTTTTATCCAGTGGACTTTGACATTGATCTAAACGGGAAGAAGTATGCTTGGCAAGGTGAGGTCATTTTAATCCTTCGTGTAAAAACCCTTGTTTCCAGTGTGTAAGGAAATCTCATATTTTGAGATCATATTGTCAACGGGAGTGACCACTACAAACGTCAGAGACGTTTAATTGCTTGTTTTAAAATATACTTCAAAACCGTTGCCATCTGAAAATAAGAAATGCCAGTCACGAAAGGAATTATGGGATCCCTGTATTTTAAACAGTGTACCTTCCATTGACCACGAAGCAGACAAAACCGTCACAGCATGAATTAGAAAACTTACGAAACTAGGACAGCAACGCAAACTAAATAAGACAAAAACAATGGACTTGATTGCTGCACATAAACATATACACCGCTAGTCTCCTTTCCTCCGTTTTGTTTAGAAAACATCCTCAAAACCCCTACTCTTGGGTTTGTTGACGGCGTAGGCAAAGAAACAGAAAATCTAACCGATATTTGTTGACCCTAAAAATTGCAGTCACTATTGCCTATTGCTGACTCTCTTTCACATAAAAAATACAAACGATTGAATGGTGCACGAAGCAAATAGGAGAGACTAACGTACAATTTTAGAGGCTGTCGTATCAGAGTTCGCCTCCCTGGTATCGTAGGCAACACATTAAATGATTTTGGTGAAGACTTGCTTAAAAATTAACGTGATTTGGTAAGTTCCCATTCCCATTTGAGATGTGGATATTGCATATCTTTTTCTTAAGACAAAAGTAACATCTTACCCCCCTCCCCTCGCCTCCCTAAACACACACACACGCAGTCGGTATGTGAGGTAAGGTAAGGACAAGGAAAGTCAGGGTAACCTGCTGTTTCGATAATCTATTTGTATAAACAATTTGTATTACATTATTTTCGTAGATTATTTAGTGAATAAGCCCCCTCTACGTTTTGTGTATCGAGCTATACAGGCCCGAGGCGGAAAAAGTGTCCGAAAAGTGAACATTTGCCCGATGCAGAGCAGAGGGCGAATGTGAAACTTTGAGGACTTGTTTTCAGACGATTCAATGAATAATATCAATTTTATGATTCAACAATAATTTTCTCATTTGGAACGACAAGGCGCGCGCGATAAACGCAATGAAACAAAAAGGCAAAGTTTGTTGAGTTCTTTGTGTTTTGTGGTATTGAATGATTAACTAGCTTCGTCTTCTTTTCCCTTGTCGCTGTTCCCAGCCTGAAAGCTGAGTTTTCGACCATTACACACCAAAAACAACCAAAAATAAAACAATTTTAATTGCTTGCCAGCGGTACAGATATTGGCCAAGTTGTATCAAAAAGTATTGGCCCTGCCAGTGTGCATCACGTGCTCGATTCTGACTAATAGCATCGCGCGTTTTCACAATGAAAATTATTGTTGAATTATAAATAATTTTATCATGTGCTCAATTTCCATTTTAACTAGGAGTGGCACTGCTACCATTTGTGGACGAGAAGCGACTGCTCGATTCACTAGCGACTGTGTACGATGATCTGACGGAGGAAGAAAGTGAGTTACGTGATTCGAAGGTGCTCTGTTTTTAAAATAGCGATAATGATAATGCCATTGGTAATGATAACGATAATAATAGTAATAATAACAAGGATAATAATAATAATTGTAACAATAATAGCAATAATAATACTAATAATATTTATAATGATACTGTCAATGGTAATGATAAACATAATGATAATAATGATCTGCCGGGTATTATATGGCTCTTTTAAAAAATACGACATGCATGTATGGTTATTATGATTATGTTAAATATATATAAAAGATTGAGAGTTTTAATTTATAATTTTAAAAGGCGTTTCATTGAATGAAATGCTGGGCGAGTAGAGGAGTCTCGCTTACTGATTTGGAGCCATCTTGAGCGAGTTTGAGTCTGAGTTTTGTTCCCTTAAGGAAACTCGGTCAAAGTGGCTCCAACACAGTTGGCCGTAGTTGAGTCAACTTTATTTCCAGTCTTACAGAAATATTCTAGCTTCCCATCCCATACAACTCTTATAATATGGACCCGGTCAATAATCCAAATTCCGAAACGTTTTATTTGCCAAAATACTGCTGTAACTGTCAGTTGGGTTGCCTGTGATTAGAGCCGTTTCGGCTTGCGAAATAACGGAGATTGTGGGAAATATGCACACACGCATATAGCCAGAACCATTTCTCTCGGGCCCAACAGATGGAAAGCGCCATAAGAATTTGACTGAACCTAAGAATTTTTATTGCTGCAGAAAATCGTAACAAGAGAGGAAAAGATCGCTTGTTCGTGCGATCCACGTACCCTGCTGCAGACTTTTTCAAAGGCTTGTACGAAGGAGGCAAAGCTACCAAGGTTCGTGGATTAGACGTTCGTTCGCTGTGTTGTGTTCTGTTCTCAAGCCATATTATTTATAGTAGTCATGTTTGAATACCGCAAAAGCTCTAGAAATACAAGAAAATTAATACCTAGCGGTTTGGTACAAAGTGTATGGTACGAAGTGTACTCTGTTACAAATCGTATTGATTTGGATGTTTTAGGCTATAGATGTTGTCACGGACCTTACGCACGGAATGTCTGGTAAAGTGAAGCCTGATAAGGAGCCAATTCTTCCGAACGTGTAAGTTGCGTGTGTAACAAGTTGTTGGCATTTGCCAGTGTTGATTTTCTGACTGGAATAGTCTCTTTAACTGCCGTTGTGCCGTTGTCAGTCCAATTGACCGTGTTTAGCGTACCTCTCTGTTCATATTCGTTCGTGCAAGTGTTTGGCCAGTCACCCAATCAGTTATCCCTATGGTCAGCTGACCAGTCACCCAACCAGTTATCCCAATGGTCAGCCGGCCAGTCATCCAACCAGTTATCCCAATGGTCAGCTGGCCAGTCACCCAACCAGTTATCCCAATGGTCAGCTGGCCAGTCACCCAACCAGTTATCCCAATGGTCAGCCGGCCAGTCATCCAACCAGTTATCCCAATGGTCAGCTGGCCAGTCACCCAACCAGTTATCCCAGTGGTCAGCTGGCCAGTCACCCAACCAGTTATCCCAATGGTCAGCCGGCCAGTCACCCAACTAGTTATCCCAATGGTCAGTTGGCCAGTCACCCAACCAGTTATCCCAGTGGTCAGCTGACCAGTCACCCAACCAGTTATCCCAATGGTCAGCCAGCCAGTCACCCAACCAGTTATCCCAATGGTCAGTTGGCCAGTCACCCAACCGGTTATCCCAATGGTCAGCCGGCCAGTCACCCAACCAGTTATCCCAATGGTCAGCCAGCCAGTCAGTCAGACTGTTGGTTTGCCTGTTTCGTAAGAGGTCTTGTACGTTACATACATGTAGTTCCTAAACAACAAGACAGGATTTTATTGTTGTTAGGGTGTGACGTGACGTAGGTTGGAAAGTTGACTTGGGCTTGATCGCTCAGTTCAACGCAAGACAAAGCTTACACCATAGCTAGTTTATCAACCTCTATTTTCTCCCCACACTACGAATGCCGTAAACTCGAATTATTTGGGGCTCGTACGTTGCTTGGAGTGTGTTTGTTATACAAAGAACTGAATGTTTCGAGATTGGTTGGAAGGCCTTTTTTAAAAGTGAAAATGGTAAATGAAAACCTCAGCTTCATTCCTACTTAACACAACAAGCTTTCTTTGAAAGGTACTAGTAACGAAACAAAGTTATTTTGGAAGGTCAAATAAGGCGGTGTTTGTTTTCGAGTTTCATTCCGGAACGAAAATAAATTCGTACTCTGTTCACATGAAAAAGTTCCAAAAACGAATTCGTACCGGAATGGAACTGGAAGCAGCGCACTGCGCACGCTTTATTCGTTCTAGTCTACCAGAAGTTCAACTCCGCCGTCCATTTCGTGCCGAATGAACTCGTGCGTTGTTTATATGATGCTGGAAAACCTTTGCGGTCAGATTTCGTTCCATATCGAAAATTTCGATCCGGTACGAGAACCCAGATGAGTTCATTCCGGAATGAGTCATTCCGGTACGAACTTTTTTGAGGTATCATGTAAACAAATGCAGCGATTTGTATGGAACCGGAATGAAGTCGTACCGGAATGGAACTCGATCCGGCATCATGTAAACACCGCCTAAGAAATACTCGTGGTTTGCGTTACGAGGGGGGAAAACTGAGATAGGTAGGTCGGTTTTACTTTAGTTTGTAATTCTTTTTTAAAACTGGCTTGAAATCTCAGCTACATTGTAAAGAACATGTCTTGGAATGTTTTCAAAATGAGACCAAAAGTTTAACTTTTGGTATTTTGTATAAGGTGTTATGTGATCCTCGGGGTAATAATGCAAGGAACAACGATTTCTTCATCTGACAAGTTTTTTTGGCAGAGGTGGGGGGGGGGGAGAGAGGGAGTGGGGCTTATTTGGGTGATTTAAGCTGGGTGTTTGGGTTTTAAGAATGAAAGAACTGTTCAGAGACAAGTAAACTTTATCTTACGAATGCAACACAAAATTCTGCCCACTTCTAAGAAATATATGGATCACGTCGCTAAGGATGATTAATTCACATCTCATTTGGCAAAGATCAAATGATCACTCACACAACCAGTTTCTATTCATTACTAGGGTAGTACATTCGCCCCTTCCAAATTTGCGCGACCTGGTGAGCAATCAAACCATCAGGTAGGTCACGTGTAAAATAGCATTGTAAAATTTCCCTGTGATTTGAGGCTTTCACCGTTTTGATCGTTATTTTAACGCTGATTTCCTATTTGCACAGTGTGAGATTCTCTGATCCCAAGTATCCAGAGGATTATCTTTTCAAGGCTTGTGTTCTGCCTGGCGTAAAGTAAGTCATACTTTGTGTAGTTTGTTTGACCGCTAGTTTGTTTGTATGTGAAACGCACAGTTGGACAGTTATGACGGGAGTCGATTCTTAAATTTAGATTAAAAAAAACATGCAAAATCGGTTAAGATTTTTTGAGCAGACCGTTTTGTACCAGTTTCCCCGACCACGTTTTATAATTTAGTCCGTATGAACAGCACTAAATCCCCCCAAGTTCATGAAAGTCGATATCATCACCATTGAAAGGGAGAAGCATGTCAAAGGTGGATTAAAACGTTAAAAGAGGGTAGGCTCTTCCTTATTAAAGAAAAAAAGGTATGAGAACGATTTACCTTTCTAAAGTCAAAGATTTAAATGTTTAATTTGTGTTTTATTTTTGTAATAAACTTATCTGTTATTTCCGAAATTCGTAATTCATCTAGCTGAATTTGGACGTCCAAACCGGTATGGCGGTATGAAAACCCCTCTGGATACAGCCATGGTCTGTTCCAGTCTTTTCCTCGTTTTGGTAATGGCTCTTTGCTAATGTTGCAAGTAATAAAGGCAAGTTACAGGAGAAAGGAAAACAAGTAAAACAACACGGGTTACCACGACTCAGGAATTTTGACAGGGAATTTTAGTTAAATTTGGTCACAGAAATGCTATACCCTGCTCAGAAGATATGGGAAAATCAGGGAATTTTGAAATTTAAAATCCGTCAAGGAATTTAAATTGTTCTGCTGTTTAGTGCCAGCAGAATGAAAAATGCATGCTGGAGGAAAAAGCAGGTACCAATTCAATGAATTGGACACGGGATTGGTATATATGAGGTTCAGGAAAAATCGAATTTCAGTCGGTTTATGATGGGTTTGATGGACCGTATTTGCAATAGGAATATGTAGAATAGAATTTTCATCTTCCTTTTACTGCTTGTACAAAGCATGTTAACAGATGTTTCAAACTCTTATCATAATTCTTAATTTGTGATAATCGTTTTATTGTTCACTGTTTCGAGAGGGTATTTAGAAATCTTCCCCAGTGTAACCCTACGCCGGAAATCGGTTACTCGATGTGTTGGCGATTGTGAGTACTAAAACCATACTATTTCCCACTTGCCCACCCCCACGAATGCTAAAACCTTACTGTTTCCCACTATAGTCCACCCCCTCGTGTTCTCAAACCAGAGGATTATGACGACAGGAACCCGTATAGACCCAACGTTGGAATGAGTGCAAACAGGACATCGTTTGGTTCGCTTGGTTCTTCTGCAAAGAGAATGATGAAGTAAGTGATTCCCTTCAAACTGTGTAAAATAGCTACTCGTGCTTTAAACTGTGTGAAATGTTGTGCAGCAGATGATATAAATGCACATTTAAGTAGTTTACAAAATTAAAAATCGCGAAATTGGGTCTGGTAAATAAGATAGAGCTCCCCTCACTCCCTCCCTTTAGTTTTTCCTTATCCCGGTTTTCGATTGTCGTACATAACGGTTTTCTGTTCTATTTTCCACAACAATCGTCTTTCTTGTTTAGTTTCCAGTTCAATCGTAACTCGGCACCACCGAGTCTAATGGGTGCTGAACCGTCCTACTCGGGTCAATACGGGCGCAGCTCGTCCAATCCTGGCACGCCACTGTCGTCACGAGACCCCAGACGTAGCAGTTATGACAACAGTAGGAATCAATATCATTCTCCCAACCCCTACCCCCGGGGAAATCAATTCTACACTCCTCCCGCCTCTTGGTCCCAATCCCCGATGCGTGGGCAACAAACACATTGGGGCCAGTCTGGCGGTTGGTCCTCTGCTAGGCATTCTGGGTACGGCCAGAGAGACAGGGGTCCACCGTCACATGGTCACTACGGAAATGACCCGAGACATTACCATCGACCTCGACCACCTCCCCCTCGGGTAAGTGATGGTCATCACCCTCGTTTTTTTGTTATTTTTTTGTCGCTCTGGCTTTTTGACTGCTGTTGGCATTTATTTTTCTTTTGGGCTCCAGTTGTCCGTCAGACTCTGTTTCCAATTTTCAGGATTGTCTCTCTCGCTGTAATATTTTTGTTGATCTGTGTCGTTTTATCCCAGATTTCCATGTTGCACGCCTTTCCAGTCTCCCGTTATGTAATGTTGCATATCTGCCTATTGGTCTGTATATCATGTCAACATAGTGTAAAAGCAAGCTCGTTTTACTGATTTGTGATCGTTTTATTTTTATCTTAGGATGACCGCCGCCACTCCTACCCACTCTCTAATAACCGCTACAGACCTTATTGAGTAACAGGGTGTCTGCTTGTGCTTTTACTTTCGCACGCGAACTCTTTTGTTTGCCGTGCATGAGTATCACCCACCTGTATTTGACCGGACAGGAGAGTGACGATTTTGCCTTTAAGTTCTGATCAAAGGAGCATCAAATTCTGGCTCTCTTTGACTGCCAACTCTCACGTACTCTTACTCGCTTGCGCGTTCACCGAATTTTCATAAGAATTGTTGAAGAGCCTCGTATGTTCGTTGAGCGACTTAATGTCCATAGTCGTTTGACTGCGCGTATGAAAAGTGATTGTATGCTGCTCGTGGGTTTTAATTTTATTCTGGTTGCATGTTGTAATTTGTCGCTTTTGCTAACCTTTATTGAAAATAGCAAAACTTTTTGAGTATTGATCAAATTCATTATCAAGAACTGGTGAATCGAAGTTGTGACACGTTGCGGACAACTATATTTTTGGAAATTTCTCTTCAGTTTGTTCTTTCGTCTGTTGCTTTTAATTAATTTGGCAACGACAACCAAATGCCCTGTTTTACGTTTCAATTTTTTCAATGAAATACCACTGTGTAGATTTTCATTATATGACAGTTAAAGTGACTGACCATGCAACATGCAATCGTCCAACACATCAACTACTTTACAAAACATAAATGGCGGCTTTTACGACCTTCTCTGAGACCTGCGGGCCAATCGGTGAGATGGAGTAATGAGAGAAAGATGGAAAGAGGTTGTTATTGAAGGAACAATTAGAATTTCCAAGATAAATGATTCAAACCAACTTTCATGTTAGACTCCACCTTGTAACAGGGTCAAACTTGCGCAAACATGCGGCTCAAAGGGTTTTACAATTGACTCTAGCAGTTTTGTTATTAACCTGTGCTTTGGGTTGTTTTTTTTTTATTGAAGAATAGTATTAATAATCGACCATTTTATTTCATATTGTAAAGGTTTAATTTTATTTTGTTGTCTGTTTCTTTATCGTGTATGTAGTTGAAACTGCTGGACGTTGGCTTTGTTCGTGGCGCTGGGCCGTCTTTCATACTGCCAACAAAGGCTAAAAACCAACATGGTTGTAACTTTTGAACTGAATGAGTAAACCCATGGATAACTATTTATTTTATTGATCTTGAACTATAGAAATGAAATGTTAACGAAACTTCGTATTCTTACTTATAGTTAGCGTAGCAGAACAATAATTATAACTGATGTTTATGAACTTAAATGGTTGGCGACAAGCGTGAAATGTTACAACCATATTTTATGAATTGAATATAAAGTAATGATGTAGTTCCTTGGCTGCTTAGTACGCAGTAGTTCCAGTTTGTTTTTAACTGGGAAATGGCGCAGTAACCCATATTTCTGTCCTGGAATAATAGTAATAATAATGGTTTTGATGACGTATCCAATTAATGTCTCTTCCCCGCTAAATATTGCATGTCTAAAAAGGGAAAATCGAAGCAAACTACAACGGGAAAGACGATAACCGATTCAGAACTGACAACGGAAAATTAGAGCTACAGGAATGTAACCAACACCCCTCTCCCCTACCATACACCCATCCCTTCCCCCCTACCATGCACACCAATCCCTCCCCTACCATGCACCCCAATCCCTTCCTCCCCTACGATGCAGCCTGATCCCCTGCCCCTCTACCATGCACCCCAATCCCTTCCCGCAACACCCCTTGTAGTGTTAAAAAGTGAATGTTTTCAAGATATATACTCTTTCCTTCCAAAAACGTGCACCTTTGCTTAATAAAACGGTAGTAGTTCGTGCAAATTTCGCTGAATACTCTTCGAAAGTTCCGTTATCAAGTGGAACTGCCAGGCTTGTACTGTTGTTTGAGCAGAGTACTCGCACTGTGTTCCCAGCTCGAGCCAATGTTGGAACTGTAATGCTTTGAAAGTTTATATTTGGAAGCATGACTTTGCCTTGAGAGTCAAGCACACGATATTAGGCTCAGGACAACCCCAGTTTACCTCCAATATTTACTACCCCAGTTTACCTCCAATATTTACTCTCCTAGTTTACCTTCAATACATACTACCCCAGTTTACCTCCAATATTTAC
>JANSTQ010007571.1:0-16799 GCA_026167885.1 Bergia puertoricense | reverse complement strand
GGTCACCAAGTATGGAAATGAACTTCTGATTCTTTTGGCCGAAATAGAAATAATTATTGCTTTCAGAAGTAGTTGAAGTAGTTGAAATGACTGATATGGCAAAAATCAAAAAGAGCTTTGTCCGAGAAAATGTTGGCCGAGCAAAGATCTGGGTTCCAAGATGGCGACAATCGATGTAAACATGGAAGCTCGGCATTGAGATTCGTTTTCTGCGATCGAACTCCTTTTCAGTGTGAGTCTTAAACTTTTACACAACAATTCAATTTCTGCCAGTTGGCAGCACATTGCACAGGGAGGACTTCAGGATGACTGGATCGAAAATGGAAATCAAATGGCATCGTGATCTCGTTTAGCGAAGCGGAATCCCCTCACACCAATCTAAGGGAAGTCACGCTTGCTTTCATCAATGAAAGGTTCCAATAACTACTTACTCTATTATGTAAATACTACAATGTTCCCTGGGGATCGTAGTTCGGTTTATATTTTCATTTGGTTCTGCAGGTTTCGCGGTCTGCAGGTTCCGCAGTCTGCCGTTCCGCAGATTAGTGTTACTACCAAACAAATAGCCTAATTTTATCGCCTTTCTCATATTTCGAAACAGGTTAACTGACAGCTGGCAAAAAGCCTAAAAATTGTAAATGACAACCAACGGTTGTCAAGCAGCAGCCAGTGCCGGATTACGCGTGCAGTTAAATGCAAACGGCCATTTATTTGACTTGCAACTGAGGTTTGTACAGATAGAACAGGCAATTTCTCTCCATCTCACGAGCCCATGCTTCTTCAAAGCTCTTATCTCTTTCAAACAGATTTCTTCCATTTGCTGTGCCGCACCTTGAACTGATCATGACCTCACAAGCTGATTAACACACGTGGACTAATTCCTTGAAATAAGGTTGAATAATTCCAGGAATAAGGTTACAAGCATTCAGTTATTTTGATTACTCCTTGCCTATCTTAACGATTTACAGCTATTACCTCGTCAGTTATTGCGGGTAAACTTGCAAGAACTTGATTTTGATGTTTCGTTTATGCAGGATGATTCATTTAGTTGTGGTTACAAGGAACCTGGTCTTTCTGTGGTGTTTGCACTGGTGCATCCACGAAACAGCTGCACTCGGTAAGCTTAGAATTTCTAGAAGAGGATAGACACATGAAATGTTTTTCAATTTCTTGATTGTACTTTCTTGGAGTTTAGACAGTAGAACTGTTTGCGAGCATTTCATCTGCATCGTTTGCCGTTGAGTGTACACGCACGTCACGTTATAGGAACATTGGTTCTCGACTTTATCAGTCGCGACCGCACCTCAAAATGTTCAAAAGTCAACAAATTTGAAAGGAAAAATAAGTATTGTATAAACTCTGTAGCTGTATTTTGTAATTGAGCGTTGTTCCGTGTTCTTCTGAAACACTTACATGTACAGTGAAACAATTCCACTTTTTTCATGCTGACTAATTAATGCAAGTTTTATCTGCAAGCTCTCAAATTAAAATATGACATACATCATTACATGTGTTTCATCTGCCAGTATGCATATAAATTCACGCCATACTATGAAAACCACAAGCAGCAAAAATGAAAAGATTACGCACGTGTGTAAAACAGTAAGCACGTGCCTGACGTTGGAATAATTTCATGTTCACGAGGCACGAATGAGAGTCCGGTGTTTAGAATAACATAGCTTCAGTTTAATTCAGCTAAATTACTTTCGACTGAAAAGTTAGTCTTACGGTTTCTGTGGTATTACAGATCTCATTATATTCCGAAGCTTGACTTAGTTCCTTTGTGAATAGCGTCGCTGATGATATCGAGCTGTGGCGTTTCATCACCCATATTTTCGGTTTTTTTGTTTTCTCCAGCTAGTCTTCAGTTTACTGACCCTGCTTCCTTTTATACAATATTTCTCTTTCTCTCGTTTTATTGAGCTTTTAGGAACGTTAAGTATTTTAGTATCTCGTGAACCGTACAAATCATGATGTTTAAAATTATTCACTTTTAACCCTCGAACTCTTTGGGCCGATAATTTAAACAAGTTCTAAATCTTAACCCACGTTAATCTTTGTTTAAAGGTGTTACAAACAATTGTAAAACAGCGGCTAAGATTTAGACCTCGTTTAAATAATTGATCCTTCAAGTTCAACATCCCTCGCCCCTTCTTCCCAAGATTTTCCCGTTCTAAAAGATGAATGATTGGTCTAACGGTTTTAATTTAGACCAACTAAAAGGCCCGAGAAAAAACATCGAGCTTCAGTCGAACGTGATTTAATCCGTTAAACTCGACTGCAAATACACTGTTTTTTATAAGAACGTCTAATTTTGGGGCCGAGGCTGGATGTTCTTAATTATTTTGAGGATTTCAGCCTCAAATGTTCTTAAAACGTTCTTATATTTTTAGGATTGGGTATATACTTAAATTTTTATTTTCCATTTACACAAGCCAACCCAAAGTGGAAATATAACAATTTGTAACTGCGCTTTAATTATTAATTCGCAACCCTGGCTCGAGTGTTTTCTTAAAGGATGTACAAGTGTCACCAGTTGCCTTTGTATATCCACATTCGGAGTAGCCATCGAGCATATTGGGCAGTATTTCACAGTTTTTAAAAACAACAAAATATCTCCACTGAATACAGTATGTAAAATATATTTTCTGTACGTATCCCCAGCCTCAGCATGCTCTTAGTATGTTCTTAAAGTTTGGGATTTTTATTGCCTCGACGTTCTTATAAAAAAGATTCTTATAAAAAAAAGATTGTATTCGTCTACTAATAAACTGTCGAGGTCTAAAGACTTGATTTTGTACGGATATTTCATTATGCTGGACCAATCAAACTCTTTATGATTTTATAACTCATTTCAGACGAATACTTGCAGTCGAGTTTAAACAAATTCAGTTAACTTCAATTGAAATGAGTTCGACTGAAGAGCGACTTTCTGACGGTTTAGCAGGCATAAAGTACTGACGAGCTCCCACAGAGTTTTGCCAAAATATCAAAAAAATAGATTTTTACTAATGTGTAGGTACCTGTTAAAAATCTTTATTAAAAATCTTAAACTGTTGTCTAAAATTTGTGAGTAAATAATTGAAAGGGCTAGGCCGGGCACACGATGCAATAGGGACCTTAAGATACCCCGAAATCGGTGTATGGGTAACGGGTAGCGCCATTTTTGATGACGTCATCGATTTTACCCGGTAGCCCTACCCCGTTTTCCCGGGGTAAACAGCAGTCTACACGTGAACTAAAACGGGTAGGAGCAAGGCTGGAACGGGTAAGTGTTTATGAACTTACAGCAACGTGTGGTAACGGCTACGGGTACGGTTGGGCTACCCGTACCCATATACCGATAGACGGGTATCTAATAAGGTCTCTAATATTGCACGCAATATTGCGTGCAATGGCAAATTGCATCGTGTGGTCATTGCGTGCAACGTTGTGCGATATTGCATGCAATGTTGTATTGTGTAGACTCGTTTGATCTTTCGTCAAAATGGATTTTGTCGAAACAGTTTTTCGCACGAGTTAGAGGAATGCAAAATGTCACATCTCTGTTAGCTTTGGCCTATTGAATTAAAATTTGGTAAAGCGATAGTGTGACACCATAAGTTTGATTTATTTATTTTTTGTCAGAGGTGGCGGAGCGTTTTGAAACATGGAGGTTCTCATCGTACAACAACTGAAGCCAAGCGAATACCCATACTCAAAGATTTTGACTGAATATTGTGCCAAACTAAATATATTTTACTCTAATATTGTGACTGAATATTTTGCCAAACCAATTTTATACTGCGCTAGCGATATTTTCGGCACCGGAACGAGGGGGAGCTGAGCCCCACAAATTTTCGTCGGGGGGAGGGGGGGGGACTACAGTGCTACGGTAACACCTCACCTTTTTCTAATTGTCTCTAAAATGTGAGTACACAATTAAACAAGGAATTTGCATACAATCTGCGCTGAAATTAGAAACGGGTGACATCTCATATCTACTTTTCCGTTGATAACCTTACATGTAGCTGACATTCTTCTCTATAATATTTCTCTTAAATTTCAAGTTTGAAACATTAAAATAACAAGATTTCCCTACAAACAACATCGAGATTTTAACCAACATTGTGAATTGTAAATCTGGTGCTAAAATTGTTCAAATTTAACTCCCGAACTCCTCAAATTTGTCCCCTCTCGCAAGTTTAAAGTCTGAAACTTCAAATCCAATATAATGAAAGTAATCGTAACTGAAATCCAATTGAGACACGTCATTTTTTCGTTTTAGTCTTGTATATTCCTCTTTGAGCCTTTAAACCAATGGTTGTTTTTTTTAGTAATTTAAGAAAATACAATTTGCTGCAATTTAGTGCTATAAACAAAAGTGTAAATATTGTACTTCAAATGTTTCCATATAGCAAGAGTTCTTACTTTAATACTTACAATAGTTGTCATGAAAAATTATTAGTTAGGCCATAACTGATTGTGTGTTTTCTCTGTACCCCCACCCCAACAACCACTCACCCCCCATCTTCATCATTTTCCGAGGATTAAAGCATTCATTAAGAGGCGGAGGCAGTTGGACCAGGTGCGAAGGAAACTCTAAAAAGGAAAAGAAGGAGAAAAACGTATCTTCTCCCCTTCCCACAGCTCCTCACGCGCCTCTAACTTCCTCTCTCCCCATTTTCTCTTGGAAAAAAGACTCAAACTAAGCGCCCGGGTACGAGTCAGCTTGGACAGTACTTTAATAAATGGAACGCTAACAGTTTCAGCTCTTCAGTGCAAAGATATCTCGTCATATCATATGCTTGAGAGCCTGATATTTTTCTTCTTATTTGCACTCCATACCATCACTCTTTTTCTTATATTTATAAATCTGGCATCGAGTGCTACAGTAAAAGACGTGAAAGAGAGAAATAATTGTTAACAATAACCGGTTTTAAAAACAAAAACAAACAAATGAACTAATGCTATCATAGTTAGTAGATGATGCTAACTATGATGCTATATTGGATTATTGCTGTGATTGCATCGTGACCAAAAATTTGGATTAGTCAGTTCCACCAAATAATTATTTTTTGTAGACTTGACAACTTTATGAGTTTTTGTTTTGACGACCTCACAACTTTTTAACAAACCCACAAAGTTATATAACGTGA
This sequence comes from Bergia puertoricense, assembly GCA_026167885.1. NCBI lineage: Eukaryota > Metazoa > Cnidaria > Anthozoa > Zoantharia > Parazoanthidae > Bergia > Bergia puertoricense. Next base: position 11,661 of record JANSTQ010007571.1, on the reverse strand, counting down.
AAAAAGATTACCAAAGAACGTGAAGTGAGTGCTTGAACTTGACTAAATCAGGCCCTAAGGCACAACCCTGTCAATGTAGCAGGTTTCCGCTTTGATTGTTTTTTTTTCTTTTTCATGCATTCTTATTCTTAATTTCTTCTATAAATCCTAAAGATAGAAATCATCAACCATTAAAATAAACCAAATGAAAAAATGGATCCAGATTTTACGACAAATATTTTTACTCGTAGAAAAAGATCTCAGTTAATCGGCTTTAACAAAAGAATTAGCTCCATAATCTCAGTTAATCGGCTTTAACAAAAGAATTAGCTCCATATAAATATATGAATAACATCACATGGTTGCATGGTTTGAAAGCGCAGTATACTGTATGTCTTGTGCGACAGGCCATAATGAGAAAATCAGAGCAAACATTCGTCTAAGATTTTGAAAGAATACTGTGCTTTATTTGAAAACATCGTTCCAACGGGCGAGCTGTTGATACTGCGTCCCGGGCTTCACGAGGAATTGGTCAAAGGAACGCCGGTAATATAAAAGCCAGGAACACGAAAATTTTCCAAATATCCGGAAACATCTCAGAACAAAGAAGATTTCGTGTGCGCGGCCTTGGCTCAAGATTAATGAAAATAACAAAGTTCAAAGCAATTTGCAGTTAAATGCGGAAAATATCATTTGAAGAAGCAACCTTTTTTCCAATTACAGAAAACGAGTTAAGACTACTCTAATCATAGTTAGCGGAGGAGAATCTTGCACTCTAGTACCAAATCTTGGGTCTATTTAAAAACAAACCGCTGCATGTACCTTACCGAAAGCAGTTGCAAGCGTAATTACAACGAGTTTTAATTAGATTCGTTGTTTACATGGCATTCTTAAACTTGAATATATTTACCTGTTTGCAGATTTAGAATTTTTTTCGAGGCCACGAAACAAAGCAAAAATTAGAGCTTTTCACAATATCTCACGTTTGTGTTGTTGCCAATAACTGGTTACGTAAAGTCGAGCAATTCAAATGGAATTTCCTTAAAAGGGCTCTTTCACAGCTTTGCGCATGCTTAGGAATTTATTGACAAAAAAGCTGTTTCAAGCTAAAATATATCTTAACAGGCACTGTTCAGATACCAATTTAAGTTTTTCAAGGGGTAATTGCTACGGATGGTCTGTTTAGGCGGCGATTAAATCGGATTATAGTTGTTAAATCTTGTGTTACGGATCTGAACACAATCTAATAAATTGCTGTAAAATGTATAAAACCTTGGTAGAAGTGATTAATTACTGTCTTACTGGTGAATTGAGGTTTTTCTTTTGAAGTTTTTTGGATAAAGAACGTAAAAATTTAATTTCTGAAAAAGAAAAAATCCATTGACTTGGGCATGAAAGAGCCCCTGCAAATACTTAAATAATTAAACCTAATGTAAATTAATCTAGGCGAGCAAGCGGGTCATTTAGAGCAACTCGTTTTCATAACAAAAACAAGAGTAGGTTTTAATCATTACTAGTTCTGTGCGGAGTATTTCATATCCTTGCTTTAAAGGCCCAGATTGGATTCCCGACAACCTCTGCGCTGTTTTTATGTCATCAGGTACCGAGTTTCTACTGACTCAATCGAAAAATAAAGATAGCTCAATGTAAAGCAACATTAAAACTAAACTTAAGTTAAATCTCGTCATTAGATTTATCAGTACTCCTGCTAGCTTACGATGGAACTCCGTTTTGGATGACTCTTCCAACCGAAAGTCTTGGACTGTGCGAGACTAAGACTAATACAAAGGATGCCTCAAACGCGGACGCTGGTTTCTCAGTGTACAATTGGTTTAAACAAGTTGTTAAGTCTATAGGTGGATTTCAGTTGACGTAATGTTTACAAACAAGCCTTTTCAAATTCAAACACCTTCGAGACATGAAAAAAAAACCATCATCTTAAAGAGTTAATCAAGAGCTGGTAGACTCATTAGTGAAGGTTGGCTGACACTGCAGGTTTGTGTAGGTGTAGTAAAGTTCCATTTCGCTGGTGTTTTTGTGATAAAGGAATTTTTTTACACCAGTTATTTGAAAAAAAAAGGTGTATTATTTGCCATTTGCAAAATGAAAAAGATTGCGTTGGGCATGCAGTACACAAACATACAAATATTCCAGTTGCTTACTAGAGAAAGGGAGACTGAAAAGGTTTGAAGTGATTTTTAACCAGTCCATTGATTGGTAATTGTTGCAGTATGATTGATGACGTCGTTCTATATTTCCTACAGCAATATTTTATCCAAAAATAACTTCATACTTTCGTTAATCTCTTTTAGTAGCGAACAAGGCAGATATCTGCTACTGTCGGTTCTTCTTTGTGGTTAGCGCGCTATTGAATTTTGAAGATGATGTCATCAACAATCACAAATCCAATAAATGTATTCTGCAATATCAAGTGCCCTAGCGGAATACATTATTACACCAACGGTGTTTTAATTTTCCTTAACAATCATACTTCGGTGATAATGGACTGAAAATTGATTACGTCAGAAGAAATTCGCCCACGGAGTGTGTTATTTTGGTCGTATTGCTTTCCTCTCGACCACTGGTGGTTTATTTGATTTGGCAGTGTTTTCGGTTTGTTCAAACTAAGCTTACGATCTTGCCAGAAATACACTATGTTTTAATATAATGGTCTACCTTTTGGTTGAGTCGGCAGAATGTTCTTAATTTTTTAGGGTCTCGGCTTCATTACTTCTTTTTTTTTAATGTTGTTTAATTATGTGGATGTACACGAATGCAGTGCTTTCTCTAAGACTTGAGCCGACCTGAGTGCTAATACTAATACTGGAATCGGCTGTTTACCAAAATTAAATTAGTTAAATTGCATTGCTTTCTCGCCATTGTTGAATACAATTAATACTATTTAGTCCCGTTTTTAAATCTTATAGAAACAAACGTTATTACTTAGGTCTCAGACCGAGATGTGCTTTTAGCATGATTTTAAAACCTTGATGTTCTTATGAAATTGTTTCTTATAAAAAGAAAACAGTGCAGTTATTTGAAATGAGCAGAGTGTAGAGATGTGTTATCTGAACAATTATTTTAATCACAGCACGTCATATAGCGTAAGATGATAAGATCAGCTTCTATATTATTCTATAACTTCCTGTGGCATCGGTGTCACATTTGTTTTGACTCCGATGATATTATTATGAATACATTCTACTTGTATGATACAGCATAAGGCACAAGGCATCGTTTTCCCCAATATAGAACATAAAATAGGCTATCATAATTGAAACAACGATATACCCGCTATAATACGTTTTCTATTGAAGTAAACCTCTTTGAATGAAACTCGAATTATCATACGAATGGGAGCCCACGTCACTCAAACAATGATCTGTGATTTTTTAACGAATTTCCGATGAATATTTTGTTCTGCATATATTCAGAATTTTCACAGATTGATCATGATTTTCGTCTAAAACCCAGTTAGTGTAACCAGTGCAGTAAAACAAAAAAGCAAAGACTGGTTGTGTATTAATAATAAAAGCAGACTTCGGTTTAAAATAGATATATTTAAAATAAAATTGAATGGAGCTACTTTAATAATAGACAAGCTGAGCTCCTCTTAACCAGCTCTGGGCGATAAACACATGACTGCACTTGCTTTAAGTTCCTCTAATACTTCAAATGCCGTTAAAACAGCGAGGGGGTGTTGTAGAACCTTCAAACTCGGTTAGGGCGGCGAGAAACCAAAGCTAACCTTCTCAGAGTACCGTCCATGATTTACGAGGGTCCAGTTACACCTCTGTGTTAGCAGAATGAAGTTTCGGTTTGTGTTCTTCAATGCGTCTGTCTTGTGGATCATAACATTGTTCTCAACCATCCCCGGGAGCGAAAGCCAGGGTAAGAAATAATCGTGCACCCACTTGTAAAACATGTTGTTATGAATTATAGTAACACATTTTTCACTGGGTTTATTGTTGGCCAACGTCTTATAGTATCACCTACTCTTATAGTGTTATTAATTCATCCATGTGTAGATGGAGAGACGTTTTGAAAGAAATTTTGCATCTCCAATTCTTAATCCACATGTACTTAATAGGAAACTTAAAACTTAACTACGTAGGAAACCACGCGTCATTAAAATGAGACAAAATCTTGTGTTTTTATAAAGTTAGCGGTGTCAGTTAAAGGAATGAATACTATTTCAAGGCAAAATTTTCTTGCTCGGTGCCAGGAGTCGGTAACTAAATCTTACTGCTCTTTTCATTTAATAAATTCCCAGCAAGTCGGTCCTCAGACAATTCTTTGCAATTGCAAGCCGTGATAAATTCCACATTCCGGATACTTATTTTGATAGGTTGAGATTCATTCTAAAATACAGTGATATTTAAATGGAAAAGTGTTGTAAAAACTAGGTCTAGGAGTTCGTTTGCAGCCGCCGAACTTAGGTATGTTGCTGTTTATTTATGAAATTTATTATGTTATCACATTTGTTTTTGTATAAAATACATGTTTTGAAAACAAAGATTTAATTCAATATGCTTCAGATGGCTTCAAGCCGTTTTAAAAGTGCTTCGAATTAATTAGAGTTTATTCAAAAACTTATTGCAGATTGCATAAGTTCAGATCTTCATACAGACGACATATCTCTTCAGATTACAACTTTCGAGAGGTTCTTAAGACTTCTTTTGAATAATACTCAGACTAAAAAAGGATAAACTATCTCGAATGATCACTTTTTTTACTGTTTAAAAAGAGGAAAAAATTTTGCCCAGAAGCATTTTTACAGATAACGAGTTATTAATTTCGAATATTTTATTTGAGCCGGCTCATCTTGGCTTATGCAACATTGGAAATTACTTTTTTTTTTTTGTATCAAGCGTTTAATTAAGTTTCTTCTTAGTAATTCGGCTGCTTGTAGATTTTTAAAGCTCCCATTTACAGGGCATATCTGCAATTAATTCACCTAGATTTCAAGTCACGCTACTTGGCTCACTTGATTAAAAGTCCTATCTTTTTCCCTGGCATTGTCTTGGCAACTGCATTGTTAATTCAAAATTGCATACAAATGATTACTCAATTTCAAAAGAACATTTTCGAAACACTGAAGGCAATTCTGAATTCATTTTTCAACAAAGGCTTTTGAGCTTATTAAAGTTAGTATGGCGACAAAGATTACTCTTTGTATTTTTTTGTTGTTGTTTTGTTTAATTATCTTATTTACAAACACTTTTTGAAAACCAACAGGACTCTCACTGCCTCTTCATGCATACTAAGTTAAACTGAGTTTAGTGTAAATATTCATACTCTTGGTTTATGTGTCACAAAATAACTTATTTTGAACTAGGGGAAATTCAGTGTTTCTGAGTAAATAGAACCTGAAAACATACGGTTCGGCGGCATTTTTGAACAAGAGTAAATTTCGTAGTGGAGATATGATGCAAAAGGCATGATAGATTTATAGAAGAATGTATGAAACCACATCTCCAATGCAAACTATCTTGTATTGCTAAAGATCCAAATTAAACTCTTTCGAAATGTTTACCTTGTCTAAACATTTTAATTACTTCAAGTTTATTTATTGACTTAGTGACCAACGGACTTATCAGCGGGATACGTACGCGAAAGTTTTACGGCAATGAAACTCTGAACCAAAGCACCTGACCATCCTAAAAATGTGCAGGAAGCCGTTTCAAAAACTAAACGCTAAAACATGATCAAAGACACGACTTTACAAGATTCATAGTTTTTGATTTTAGGTTTTCGTGGCGTCACACGCCAACCGAGAATTGGTGCTTTTAAAATTAGACCTAACTTACACATGAATATGTTGACAGTGTATGCGGATATCTCTGACTTCATGGTTTTACATTTTGCGTCACGATATGAAATAAATATGTTCATATTCAAGCTTCAGAAATTAAGGAGTCTGCAGTTCGATAAAGCAGGCAGCAGTTAGAACTCACTAGAAATTTGAGTTTGATAAGCCGAATAGTTTTGGAGAAATGTGCTATTATAAAAACTTCCGAATTTGTTAAGATTTTTTATATCGAAAGCAACTTTGCCACCAGCCTTATCTTCTCTTCATTTTTAGCACGATACCTTTTTGTACATATTAATAGGAAATGAATCTCAATGTTTTGTTGATCAACACGAGTTGATATTTCGAGCGTTAGCCCTTCGACAGAGTAGTCAGGTGCTCTGACGAAGGGCCAACGCTCGAAACGTCAGCTTTCAACCAAACCGAAAAGGCGAAAAGCATATCATATCAACTCGTGTTGAACAACGAAACATTTTTGTTTAATTTTCAAGTAATGTTATTTTATGCCGTAGCCTGAGGTTGTCAACTTTCTCATTAAAAGTTTCTTAATAAAAATATTATGTAACATCTGAAATATCTAGAACAACTTTGTTTGCGTACCAATGATCGGTATGCATCTAAACACAATAGCAAAGATTCCGGAACACTTACACACAAGTGATATCGGATAAAAAGCTCCCGGCTCAGTTTTTTTTTAGCTTGGGATTCACACGTTTGTTTCGGATTTGCTCCGTAATAAGAAAAGGCGCTCTGCGAGTTCCAAACAAAATCTTGTTTAACCACTTTTCCAGTTATACTTATCAAAGTAAAGAAATAGCTAGAAAAGCGCTCCGTTTGATGTAGTACGACTTCGATCGGGTCTATTGAACTGTGTAACGGAACGATGTCTCCTCCTGGTTTCACGCTATCTCTTTAGTTGCCAGGCTTTCAGTTTACACAGACCAAACAAATTTTAGCAAATACTGTTTAAATTGTGTGGTAGTGTAACTGTTTTTTCGTAATAATCAGCGATCATAAAATTTACTATGTTAATAAGTAGGAAAACAGGCCCAGGAAAACATAATAATATATGGCTCGCAAAATCTTGTTCCTTGGGGCATTATATCTCTGGACACCCGCACTTATTTATATATAATTAACAAACAAAACAAAATAAATTAGACAAAACTAGTCACGGGAACGACTTTTTCATTTGTTTGACTGATGTCAGATAACGATGGTACATGGCTTTTATTTGATAACGCTTTCTACATTTTCAACCGTATGAGTGCTACTGAGTGCGTATAGGTTTAACCAATTTTCCCAATGGAGATTAATTTCGGTTCTATCGCATGTATCGCGACTTGAAATGACTCTCACACTCGCGCCACTGATATTGGCTTTATCGAATCACAAAAAATCTAGGATTAACAAGCAGGCCGCGATGATATAGATCAATCTGAGTGCTTACTAAACAGCGAGTCATTATGAAGAACTGTCATGTCAGGCTGAACCCAAACTCAACACCAGTTTATGTCAAGATATAGCATAAAGCTTCAGAATTGTTATGTGTTTTTTCGTTAAGTAAAAATAGAACGACAGCGGACGACTTCTTTTAACGTCATCTTATTCAACATATTTGGAAGAAACCGCCGACAACCAGTGTAACTTTTAACCAAAAGAGGAAAATAACTTACGTGTTACAGGGTGCGAATTAACGCCCTACAAATGACAAATCGTCATGCGAAAAAGTAATTTTGTAAACCAAAAAAATTAGTGGTCTACAATTTCACGGAAAAATTTGTAGCCCAACTTTTCAGTCAGTTTTAAACACTGGGAATCCCTTGCGGAACGGCTGGCGAGATAAATTTCTAGACAACTCAAAATAACTTTCATTGCAAAACAAAACTAAAATTGCATATATTTTTCTGAAGGTCTGGTTCACGCGTGACGTCTGTCATGTTTCGGATAAACAACTGCTAAATATGGCAAGCAATGTGATGTAACTCTGACACATTGTGATCTGTGCAAAAAAAACACCAGGATGAAATAAAAGGGCGTAAAAACGTTTCGGAAACATGGTGCGTAGGAACGGACAACATCAGGTTGGCTGCACTTGATTTACAAGGGTTTTTTTCAGTTGTTTCAACTGTAAACATTGTGTTTTCTTTGTGTTGGACTGTTAAATTGTACAGTTTATAAACAGATTACCATTAAAAACTGTTCTGTTTTGAATTTGCTTCTTTGTTTTCCTCAGTGATATTTATTGCTCAGTTTAAACCAAAACAACACACACACAATCGCTATCAATTGTCAGCAGCATATCGGCATACAATGGAATATTAAGAAAGACTTTTTGTAGGTCAAAATTGAAATTTGTAAGTCAAAATTAGAATGGCCTACAATTTTTGAAAATAATTGTAGGCCAGGAAAAGTTCTTGATTTGCACCCTGTGTTAGGAATTTACTTATATCTATTCCACTTTTTAGTATTTTCCACATTGCGGACTGTGAATTGCTGATGCTCTTGACTTGCCAAACCGTTGGCCTATGGCATTTGGTCTTTTTATTCTACTATATATATATATAGTATTGTTTCGGCCTTCTGGGCCTCGTCAGTGCAGTGCTGATGCTGGAGTTGAGGGAAGGCTATATAGTCACCTCAGACGATCCCACACATGTAGGGCCATCGTACCATGTCAGAGTGCTCAAACTAGAAAAACTAGTGAGCTACGCATGCGCGATAGCGACAGTGGTACACTCCAGATAGAGTAGTGTAGTGGTAACATGTAACATACCCGATCGACTAGTAATCAGGGGGACGTGGGTTCCAATCCCATTCGTGGCAACATGCGTTTTCTTTCATGTTTATTCTACACATTTCTTTTTTCTTTCTTTCAATGCACTTCAAAAAATTATATATTTATAAAAGTTGATAAAAATCTGTTTGAGGCTTTGTGGCTTTGCAAGATATATTTCGCTGTTTACCAGCCTCGTCAGTTGCTTGCCATCTTTGAAAATTGTTTATACTTCGTATAGCATTTATCAAACACTTCTTCATGTTTGTAATACTTAATATAGGTAGCCACCAGCTGTCCTTTCCTCTGGCTACTCCATTTGTATAACTACTTACGTTCCTTTAGTGTGTTCCGAGCTACCGTTTCCTGTCATTCTCCACAACTGATCGGGGAATGTGGAGATAGCTCCAATCATTTTTAGAATTCATTAATTTATCCCTTGACACTCTGCTATCCTCACACTTTATGCAATCTGTTTCAACATAGCGTCGTTGCTATACATGCCGGCTATATGCATCTCGCATTTCTGTGTTTCCCCGATATGTTTTTCTTCATAGTGCTTCCATAGGGCAGATTTTCCCTCCTTATTTTCAAGTGTACTTAAGTGCTCAACTCCTCTCGAGTACCCGCTCCTTGCTGTCTCTCCTACATACACGTCATCACATCCAGTGCATTTTATTTCATACGTTGTTCCCTGTCGGTTACACTGTCCTTTCCCGTCCGTCCGACACACTAGGCAGTCCTCTCTATCACAGCGGTGTGGTCTACACGGGTCTGATCTTTGTACTGAAAGCTCATATATATATATATATATATATACAGATACACTATACTTTACTATACTTTACTATACTATACTATACTATACTATTCTATACTATGCTATGCTATGCTATGCTATGCTATACTATACTATACTATACTATACCATAGTTTACTAAACTATACTGTACTATAGTATACCTTAGAAAACTGAAGAAACATTTGTTAATAAGATGCACGCTTGAAACTTTCTGTATTTACACGAGGTATAATATAATTGTGACCACGTTATCGCAGACGTTGGGAGGAGATCGTTCAGACAATGGGTGTCATTGATAATCTTATCTCAGAAATGCCTATATACCTAGTCCTTATCACATCGGTGATGGTTAGATGCATGTTCATTTAACCATTATAGCTCATACTTCTCTGAACACTTACAACTTAAAGAGATTATATTTCTGTAATAAAGTAATGGTTTCTCTGTGTTGTTCCAGCATCCCCACCAAGTACCATTTTGGGTGAGTCTACTTCTACAACAACTATAACTGTGACGTGGAGTCATGTGGTGGAACCAAATGTTACCATTCAGGGGTACAAGGTGTTCTACGTGAAAGCAGATGGAGGAGAAGCGGGTGTCAAGAATGTCAGCGCAAGTATAAACGGCACAGTACTGACTGGCTTGCAGCCGAACACCTTGTATAATATCAGCGTATTAGCGTACACTGGCTTAGGAGATGGACGGAACAGTACGGTGATTTCAGTGAAGACACTTGTAGCCGGTTAGTGCATACATCAAATATGTTACTTTGATGTTGGCTGTTTGAAACAAAAATGCATTACCAACTCAATACATCATTTACTTGGTACAATAATGCAGGACCAGAGGTAAATTAAAGTAGCTCAGGGAATTATGGATACTGTATACAGTATATTGCATCCAGGCGCGGATCCCAAAATTTTGAAAAGGGAGAGGCTGGTATTCGAAATTCATGAAAAAGAAGAGAAAAGAAGGGGGATCGAAAAGGGTATCTATGCTCCAAAAAAGGTATTTTGGGGTGTTTTTCCTATAAAATGCTGGCAAAATTACCGACAAAATGGGAGTCCGGTCCCCCTCGGCCCCTTCCCTAAACTCACTTCTGGTATTCAATAACCACAGCAGATATTGAATACTGTAAACGGCACAAGTATTTTGGTGAATATACTTTGATAGCTGGATTGTGCAATCAAATTTTTACAAAATGTGCGTCCAGTATAATGCCTTTCTTGCATAAGTGTTTTATGTTCTTTTTGGGCAAAAGGACCGTATTGTGCACGGATCCGTATGGAGTTTGGTATTTACTGTGTGTGTTTCTGTGTGTTTGTATGTGTGTGAATGATTAATTGATAGATTGTGTGTGTGTGTGTGTCATTGAAATTGTGTCCATTTATACGTTGGTGCGTACATTAGCGTGTTTATGTAATGCAAACGTACTTGGATAGTTACATAACTATATATCCCAACTAAAATTTACTGAGTTCAAGATAAGCTTAGTGTTTCTTTTGCGGCTCGAGAATTTTCCCCGTGCCCCAGGCCCCTTGCTCATTGAAATTTGTTTATACTTCGTATAGCATTTATCAAACAGTTCTTCATGTTTGTAATACTGGATATGTGTAGCCATCAGCCTTCCTTTCTTCTGACTACTCCATTTGTGTAACCACTTACGTTCTTCAGTGTGTTCCGAGCTACCGTTTCCTGTCATTCTTCACAACTGCTCGGGGAATGTGGAGATAGCTCCAATCATTTTTAGAATTCATTAATTTATCCCTTGACACTGCTTATCCTCTCACTTTATGCAATCTGTTTCAACATAGCGTCGTTGCTATACATGCCGGCTATATGCATCTCGCATTTCTGTGTTTCCCCGATATGTTTTTCTTCATAGTGCTTCCATAGGGCAGATTTTCCCTCCTTATTTTCAAGTGTACTTAAGTGCTCAACTCCTCTCGAGTACCCGCTCCTTGCTGTCTCTCCTACATACACGTCATCACATCCAGTGCATTTTATTTCATACGTTGTTCCCTGTCGGTTACACTGTCCTTTCCCGTCCGTCCGACACACTAGGCAGTCCTCTTTATCACAGCGGTGTGGTCTACACGGGTCTGATCTTTGTAAAAGCTCTTATATATGTACAGATATACTATACTTTACTATACTACACAATACAATACAATACTATACTATACTATACTATACTATACTGTACTATACCATACTTTATCCCATGCCTTGAAAAATACAGCCAATCAGAGGCCAGGATTGCCGTTGCATATTCTGCGGTATGCAACGGGT